>BMAV01018181.1:0-18917 GCA_019973955.1 Trichonephila inaurata madagascariensis
GAATTTTTTCCAAACTTAACCAACGTCGTTAAAAAGTAATAGTTAATTGGTCCCATGTATCTTAGCTAATAAGAAAACAGGCAAAAAAGAAGGGATTTTGAATCCTATTTCCAAAGTAAACATCCCTCTAAGTACGTATCATGTTGACTTCATTGGCCCTTTACCTTCCACAAATAAAAGTTATCAACACGTTTTGACTGTAGTAGATGCATTTACCAAATTTACTTGGCTATATCCTGTTAAAAATGTGTCTGCTGAAAATGCCTTGGAAAAGTTAAAACTACAACAGAAAACCTTTAGCAACCCTGTAAGAATTATCACTGACAGAGGTTCAGCGTTCACTTCAAAATTATTCAGCGACTACTGTACTGTGAAGAAAATATTCAACATCTGCAAATAGCAACAGGCTTTCCCTTTAGAGGAACGGACAAGTTGAACGAATACACCGACTTTGATTCCAGTCCTTACCAAGCTATCGTTAGAAGACTCAACGAAAGGGTACAAATACGTCGACGGATTACAAAGAATACTAAACAGCACTATATGTCGAAGCACAAAATGGACACCATTCGAACTTTTTAATAGGAACCAAAATGCGTAACAAGGAGGACATTCGAACCCGAGACCTACTGCTAAAGAAATGGCGGAAGAACTACCAAGAACACAACGTGAATTTCAAAGGAATGACCCCAAAAAAAGAACATCGAAACCATACAATCTGAGAACCGAAAGACATACAACAAAAGAAGAAAGATAGCTCCAATGTACAAAGAAGGTGATTTAGTAGCCATCCAAAGGACTAAATTTTGGGAGCGGACTAAAACTAAGACCAAAGTTCTTAGGCCCTTTATAAAATAACTAAAGTGAATTCTAGAGATAAATTTGAAGTGGAAAAGGTTGGTCATCACGAAGGACCGAACCCCCACCCCCCTCAGCTGATTTAAATGAAATATTTTTATCCCAAATTAAATTTTGAATAGAAATTATTATATTTAATCTTTCTCATATTATATCCTTTTCGAGAAATTAATTGCTATTATGTGGTAAAACTCGTTTCCAATAATTATCTTATATTCTTTTTTAACAATTATTATATTTTCGTATTATTCTGTACCTTTCGACCAATTCGAAGGATTATTATTTTTTTTTTTTTTTTGATTTGGTATCTAGTTAATTGCAGGTCGCAATATAGAATATTTCGGAATTTTTATGTTTTATTTTAGATCCGGAATTATAAATATCGGGTATGCATCTTTTCATCTGTATATTTTATTATTATAAGAACAATATTTTTCTTTGGTTATTGCATAAACATTCATATATTTAAAAATTTATGGTTATAGCTGAATCCAATTTAGCTTTCTCCTTAGTAAAAAATTTAGCTCTCAACACTGTAAGAGCTGAGAAACCAGCTCTGTCAGATGAGGGTGATTTTGTAGGTTATACCATTTGTAAAAGGTTAGATCATATCCTTTACCTAGGTCGGCAATTCTAATCAAAACAGTATTCCACATCAACGCCATCTAGCGTCCCTTTTAAAACGCCGTCATCAACCTTTTTCGCGAGAGTTCCACTAACACCCGTCGAGAGAAGTCGTATTTCGCGCGTCAGCGCCGTTCGTCCGCGCCAGGCGGTAAGTCTTAATAGCACCATAATGAGTTCTATTTAATCTCAATTGCCTCCCTTAAAGTAATGTGATCTAAGTTTCCTATTCTTCCGAAATATGCTTATCCAACTTTCCTATTCTTTTGAAATATTCCCCATGTAAATACTCCCCTATAATTCTTGATAAATTATTTAGTTTTCAACCAATTTCTTTCTTGAACTCTGTTGTCTATTTTATTTCAAAATTAACTAATACACCCTAAAAACCCCTAGACACCACGCCGTAAAAACCCCGCTATCTGAATAATCCCACCTTTTTGGAAGATTTCGGTTGGATTTCCACATATTTATAAATTTCTCCTCAAATAAATTTCAAAATGAAAAAACTTTAAAAACCTCATGTTTAAAATTTTTCTAAAAGAGTCGGCAGGCCGCAACTTACAAACTGGCGGGCCACATGCGGCCCGCGTGCTGGACACCCCTGATCTAGTATATCCCTAATTTGAACATCATGAATGCAAAGCATTTTGTCCAGAACTAGATGAAGTCAAAAAACATGGTGATATAAGCAAACTACTGGAATGTCAGAATTTTCATGAATACATCTCATATTCCTTTCTTGTTTAAATTTTTGTTTTGTTCCCATGTTAATTTGTCCTGGTTCTTACTTTAAATGTTTGTTCTTTTTTATTATTTATCTTTGTTGTGTGATATTTGAGCTGTTTTATATATTTGGTTGTGATCCTTCCAATAAAGCCATATGTAACAATGGTGTTTCAAATTTAAGCTTAAGCAAATCTTAGCTATCTTTTGATTTGAGAATGGGTCAATGGTATAATACACAACTACCAATTTATGATATAAACAAAGTAAAATAATTTGGTTAAGTTGTGAAAAATGAAATAATAAATACATCTTTCAGAGGTTTAAGTAATTTAATTTAACAAACTATAATCTGAAGAACAATTATTTAACATGCAAGAACAATCTATGCAAAAAGAAAAAAATTTAAAAGCCTACAATTGACGGCCCTGCCAGTGGCAATATTCATAATCATTGGCGCCCCTAGCATACAACATTAAATTTAAAACTATCTGATTTTTAAATGAAAATTTTCCCAGAAAATAATTTATAACACATTTAACAATAAAAAATCTCTAATCAAAAATTTTTTTTTTTTTTAATGGGAAAAATGCAAAAAAATACTTTTAAAAAAATTTTTGCAATTATAAAGGAAAATTATGCTGCACAAAATAAACTTGTCCTGTATTTAATGCAAACACCCCCAAACAAATACCCCCAACTTCTCGGAAAAAATTTGTCCTTTTTAAAACAATTACCACTGAATTGGGGATCAAGAGTTCTAAAAAATAAATTGTTAAATAATTATATTTGTTTTCATTTAGACTGAAATTAAAAAAAATTTCGTTTCGTTATTATATATTAGAATAGTGTAGGGAAAAAGAAAAATTGTTTATTGAAACATTATTATTTATAAGAAAAATCAAGTTTTTACAATCCACTACATCAATATTTAGTGGTAGCCCCCATTTTTATTTTAAGGTAATTTTTTACTTCATTGTATACCTTTCCAAATAATTTTGCTTCTATGAAGGAAAGAATGGCTTACAGGGTTATGGTATGTACATTTCTTTTTTCCCCAAACCCCATTTTTTACGAAAAATTTTAATATTATATATAAAATTTATATATATATTTAAATATTTTTTTAATGCACCTTAATATTCAGGATCAACAGGTGTTTCTTTGGACATATTGGCGGGGCTATATATATACTTCTTTGATTTTTTCAAAATGTTTGGGGGTTATTAAATATCTATACATTAATTGTTTGCCATTGGTCTCACCTTTAATTCAATAGATTCCGGAAGTGTTTTACTTCCCGCAGGGTTTATTCCACAGTTTTTAAAGGGTCAGGCTTTTAACATACTAAAAATTTTATTTTTTTAGGAAACAAAACAAATATTTTTATATTTATTATGACCTTCAAAACAGAACAAATATTTTTTATTAAACATTCCTGCAAAACAATAACACATTTATTTCGAAAAATTTAAAACCTAAAAGTGTTATTTATACTTTTACCCACTCCATAAAAGTTTATAACAATGTTTTGTTCTAACGTAAAAAACTTTAAATATATTATAAAATGTAATATATAATAAACTGTTTTTAACTTTATGAACTATATATAATCTGTATAAAGTAATTCCTGTTCATTTATACATTATAAAATGTTAAACTATTATAATATTTTAATGTTATTTTCAATTTTATTAACTAAAGATTATAGTTTAAATTTTTAATTCACCTTAGATTGATCTTAGTAAATTATTAACAAATGAAACTTTAACAAGTCAACATATCCCCAAAATCATAATTTAACTTTTGTAGTCTCAAAAAAATGTTTCATCAGTTATGCACAAAAGTATCTATCAATTTTATTGAACAATTTATTACTCTCACAACTTAATTTCAAACAAGAATATTCTAGAATGCTTCTTGAAAATATATATTCATATTTCAAAAAGAAATTTATATATAATGGCTCATATATCATACATTAGAAATGTATATATTATTAGAAATATTATTAATTGTACCTATAGGTATATTATAGAAATTACGACCATGTTATGAAAAATGGAACATATTTTATCCTTTTTACATTAATGTTACATTAAAAAAAATGGATTTTACTACAACTACAACAACAAAAATTTGGGTACTTGCATACTATTGCAATAATGCCAATGTTCAAGATAATTTGCCAAGTTGGCAACCCCGATTTCACATGTGTTGTAAGCGCTCAGTTGGCAACCATGTGCTTCGTTTCATATAATGTCCCCAATGCAGTTGCGATAATACACAAGTACCAAAATTTGTACTCCACTGAAGAGTTAATTCTTACACATTAATCTTAAAAAATACTTAGCATGGCATTAGTCATTGCCTCTGTTTTTACTCAGCTAATGGCTACCGGAATCCCCTTTTCTACTTTGGTGTTGACATATTGACTGGTAGAATGAAACTTTCATATTGAAAACATTGATTCACAATACTTGAAAATGTATTATATTTGCCTGACAACAACCATAAAATTGAATTTCTTTTATTGGCTCAAGTTAATCATTTCACTTTTCTATATATGTGTACATAATATACATTGGTATTTACTGGATATCCAGATAATGGGTCTGTGACAGCTTTTCCGAGCTGCTGATAACACAGACTTTTGCAATATCCAAAATGATACACTCACTACAAACATTGTATCAGAAGAAAACTTCACCTATTCTTCATTCTGCTTGGCCTCATGGTCCCTATCATCACTAAGTACCATTACATATATAAACTTTAATAACATGCATAAATCTGGAAAAAAATTTATAAGATGTAGGACCAGTGGCGCAACATAGAATATTAGGGCCTCCCTGCAAAGTAAGGCTTTGGGCCCCACCCCCGCAATATACGGGTGTGCATTATGCCATTGAATATGACAAATATTGAAAACTTTAATTCCAGTTTACATTTAAATATTTACTTCAAAGTATCTTAACTTAGGATTAATCCTGCTGCAAATAAGTTTATTTTATCTAAATGATACTATTTGTGACAATGAATGCAATATTTTAGGTTTAGCCTTCAAAACTTAGAAATTATTTTTCCCCATTGAGTGTTGACAATTGTTTTTGAGTAAATAGAAATTCATAGATCTTGAGAGTGTGAAGTAAACTATATTATATTAAAACACTTTAATTAGCTTTTTCTGACAAGCAAGGTTTCTTTTAAAAAATATATAGAAATATTGAATTACAGGTGGACTTGTATATCATGAACTACTATCTTACGATCTTTTTCATGGAACTAGTTCATAAAGTATATATTATTGAGAAAGTCGAATTGCTATACAGAATTTTCTACTTTAAGAAATTTTTTTAGGATTTGGCGACTTCGTTAGATAAAAGTCCGAGTATAAATTAAAATTTTTAAGAGTAGAAATTATAAAACATTGAAAATTAAAATGGCTTTTTATTTTCAAATATATATGTAATCAAAATTTGTATAACGTTAAAAATTTTGGAAACTGAACAAGGTTAAATAATTATGAACCATTTATGTATAATCAAAAAACATTTCGTGCTAATTTGATATCGGGGGTAGTAGCGCCAAGCTGTTGTTTATGTTCGCCAAGATGGGCGATAATATTACAATATGGTTACCTTAATATTTTCATCGTCTGTCGATGTGGTTGCCATGGGGATAACGTATATTAGAAATACCTTTTATTCGTTTTTTCCCGCTAAAACCCTTCAATTTCAGACGATATCTTTAAAAACTTAACCATTTTCAGTTTAATTTTTCTATTTGCGTCTTCTGTTTAATTATGGGCTACTTTCGAATATGGATATTTCTAAAATGAGTGAGTTCTAGAATATTTTTTTCTTAAAAGCATAAGTGTTGTGCTTTTAATTATCGCTATAAATAATTTATTTTCGTTTTAAAAATATTTTTTTTGCGTTCTTTGTTCGATGAAATTCGTTGAAGGAACTTACAGTGCAAGTTTCATATTGCACGCTTTCACTACTTTGTAATTGATATTCTAAATTAATTTTAACATACATTATGTAATTATTTTATTCATAATGAAAAAAAAAAAATGCAATTATTACTATGTGTAATAATCATATAATATTCGTTACTTATAATTGTTTCTTTTAGCATTTATTTATAAATATTACTACATACTTTGTTATTTATTTATAATTATATAATATTGTTATTTATTTATAATTATTATTATTTAATTATAATTATTGTTTAATTATAATTATTATCTTATTCATTTATAACTATTTTTGTTTATTTATAGCTATTCTTATGTTATTTATTTATAGTTCTGTATTACGAGTTCTCTTATGCATTATTTTTATTTTTTTACAATTCGACGATTATTCTTTTTAATAATTACTATTTAATTATTTTATGATTAGTGTTTCTAATAACCGTTATATAATCGTACTATATGCATATTACATAAAATTACGATAAAATAATATTATGAGCTTATTATATGCTGCTTATAATACTATTATTAGTACATGTTACTTTTTATTACATATTAATCATTATTTATTGATTGATCTAGGTTATTCTCAATCTCTTCCTATATCCTTTATTTGAAATACATTTACATGTATTTCAAAACATTTCTTTAAAATTGTGTGTATCATTAAACTACCGCTAGGCCGCCATATTGGATTTCAGTCCAGCAGCAAGAAACGCTGCTTGGCGTGATCCTTATCACGCCAAGTAGCACTTGGCGCTATTACCCCCGTTATCAAACTAGTTCCAAACATTTTATAGTTTTTAGTCTATATATGTGTAATATTGATAATTATCATTTCTTTCGTGCTAATTTGATATCGGGGGTATGTAGCGCGAAGCTGTTGTTTATAATCGCCAAGATGGGCGATAATATTACAATATGGTTACCGTAATATTTTTATCGTCTGTCGATGTGGTTGCCATGGGGATAACGTATATTAGAAATAACTTTAATTCGTTTTTTCCGCTGTAACCCTTTACTTTCAGACGATATTAATAAAAATTTCTTATTTCTGTTAGAATTTAGACATTTTCAGTGTAATTTTTCTATTGCTTGCGTCTTCTGTTTAATTCTCTATTTTTGAATATGGATATTTCTAAAATGAGTGAGTACTAGAATATTTATTTCTTAAAAGAATAAGTGTTGTGCTTTTAATTATCGCTATAAATCGTTTATTTTCGTTTTAAAAATGTGTTTTTTTACGTTCTTTGTTCGATGAAATTCGTTGAAGGAACTTACGATGCAAGTTTCATATTGCAAGCTTTCACTACTACGTAATTGACATTCTAAATTACTTTTAACATACATTATGTAATTATTTTATTCATAATGAAAAAAAATGCAATTATTACTATGGGTAATAATCCTATAATATTCGTTATTTATAATTGTTTCTTTTAGCAGTTATTTATAAATATTATCACATATTTTGTTATTTATTTATAACTAATATTGTTATTTATTTAATTATAATTATTATCTTATTTATTTATAACTATTTCTGTTGTTTATTTATAACTATTCTTATGTTGTTTATTTATAGTTATGCATTACGAGTTCTCTTATGCATTATTTTTATTTTTTTACAATTCGACGATTATTCTTTTTAATAATTACTATTTAATTATATTATATGATTATTATTTCTAATAACCGTTATAAAATCGTACTATATGATTATTATATATAATTACGATAAAATAATATTTTCAGATTATTATATGCAGCTTATAATACTATTATTACTACATATTACTTTTTATTAGATAAAATTATTATTCATTATTTATTGATTGATCTAGTTTACTATCAATCTCTTCCTATATCCTTTATTTTAAATACATTTCAATGTATTTCAAAACAATTCTTTTAAATTATTGTGTACCTTTAAATTACCGCTATGACGCCATATTGGATTTCAATCCAGCAACAAGAAACGCTGCTTGGCGTGATCCTTATCACGCCAAGCAGAACTTGGCGCAATTACCCCCGTTATCAAATTAGTTCCATTTCTTTTTTCAAAAAGGATAAAAAGGAACATTTGATGATGACAACAATTATTCTCACTTTTTAGAAAAAAATTCATTTTAGGGAAAAACTGATATAATACAACTAAAAATTTACCCGCGCTGTCTTATTATGTACTGTAATGTATTCTGTTATGTTTGTTGGTTTCAGAATGTTCTTCAGAACATTTGCATCAGAAGCTTCGTTAAATTATTTTATTAAGCATGAGATGACAACGTCATCTACCAACAGCAACAACACAAGCAATCATATACAGTTACAATACACAGTTAACACAAGTACACATTCACAGTTACAGTTATCATGACATCCCCCATTTAAGTTATTAATGACATAGCATAGTCATTGAAATAAGATGGAGGTTTACAAACACGGTTACTTCTTTGTACATTACAATCTGACTCTTTACAGTTCTGTATATTTTGAGGATTTACAATTATTTCCCGAACCCAGAATTGAAGTACTTATGTCATTAGGATCTGTTTCTACATTAAAGGGTGGGGTTTGATTTTCTTATTTTGTTTTCTATTACGTCTTAAAATATTGCCAAACTGATTTTTAACAAAATATGACTCAGGATATAAATTTATGCTTTGAAACTATTTTAGCCGGTTCCCAAGTTTTGTTTTTAAAATTTAGTATTCTGACAATATCTTCTGGCTCAAGTTCAGGGAATAGATGAGCAGTTTTATCATAATGTATCTTTTGAACATTTTGCCTTTTTATTAACTTTTCTCGAATATTATTAAATAATTCAGCATTTAACACTTTATTCGAGATTGGTAATTTTGTTTTTAATCTACGATTAAACATCATTTGAGCTGGAGATAGGTCAAGACCTGATATTGGGGTGTTTCTATACTCCATTAAACCTACTAAATAATCTCGTCTATCTTCCCTTGCCTTTTTCATAATGCTTTAAAAATTTCCCTACGTTTTTTCAACCATTCCATTACTTGGGGAGTAATGAGGACTAATGAATGCATAATTAAAATCCCAATCATTTGCAAACTTTTTATAAATATAACTATTAAATGGTATATTATCTGATACTACAATATTTGGAACACCAAATCTAGAGAAAATTTTTTTTTTTTTAAGTTTAATTATTACCTCATCTGCACTCTTATTTACAAGGTCAGCAATTGCAATCCATTTTGAATAATAGTCTATTACAACTAGAATACCCAAATCCATTATATCTACTCCTACCTTTTCAAAGGGTCTATAGGGAACTGTATGAGGTTTTAATGGCTCTTTACTATTAGCTTTTTAAATTTTTCACATATTACACATTGTGATACTAATGTTTCTATGTCAGAGTTCATCCCTGGCCAATACATTATTTCTCTAGCTCTTTTCTTGCATTTCTCTATCCCAAAGGGGAGCCTCATGGATTGGTTGTAGCATATCTTTTCTCAAACTATAAGGTACAATTAGTTTTCATTGCTAAATAACAACCTTCTTGAATTTAAATGTTTTTTTTTAATTTTATAATATGTTTTTACACTATTGTCTACATTTTTAAAAGATTTAGGCCAACCCTCTTTTATATATTTAACAACTATTTGTAATTCTGGATTTAATTCAGTTTCTTCTTTAAATTGTACACGTCTCTTTTCACTCATGGGTAAATGTTTTGAAATAGTATGCACAATATTTAGCATTTCAGGATCATCCCTTACAGTTTCACTAACAGGAAATGCTCGTGATAAAGTATCAGCGAGAAACCTGGTACATAATTTATTTCAAAATCATACTTTAATAATTTTAAATCATTCTTTGCATTCTAGAAGATATTTTATGCGGGCTTATGGTCATTCTGTACAACAACTTTACGTCCATATACAAAATTATGGTATTTCTCAAATGAGAAAACAATTGCCAATAATTCTTTCTCAATCTGTGCATAATTTTTCTCACTGTTTGTTAAACTGCGTGAGACAAATGATACCGGTTGACCTTTTTTGGATTAAACAGGATCCTAGCCCATCTTTTGAACTATCAAAATTGTATTACTATTTCATCATTAACACTAAAAACTTTTAAAATTGAAGTTTTTAGCTAACAATTCTTTAATGTTTACAAAGGACAATTCTTGTTTTTTTTCCCCAATTAAATTCTACATTTTCATGAATGATTTTCTTAATGGAGCAGCAACTTTAGATACATTGGGTATAAATTTTGAAAAAAAAATTCATCATCTAACAATCTCCTAACTTCAGTTTTTGATTTTGGTGTTGGCATCTCAACAATTGCTTTTATGTGATCTGGATCAGGTTTTATACCGTATTTAGATATAATTTGACCTACATATTTTACCTCAGACACCCTATATTGTAGTTTATCTGGATTAAACTTTATATTTAACAATTTGGCTCTTTCAAGAACTCTAGACATAATTGCATCATGTGAATCCTCATCTCATCCTGCAACAATAATGTCATCAAAATAAATCTCTACTCCCTCAATATCTCCCAAAAGCTTTTGATTTCTCTTCTGAAATACTTCAGGTGAAGAAACTATACCAAATGGCATTTTGTTGAATTTGTACCTTCCAAAAGGTGTATTAAATGTACAAATTTCAGAGCTTACTTTATCTAAAGGTACATGCCAAAAACCATCCTTCAAATCTACAATTGAAAATATTTTCTTGCCCTCTAATCTACTAATGATATCATCTGTACAAGGAATTTGATAATGTTCTCTTTTTAAATTTCTTTGTTAAGTTTTCCTAGGTCCAAACATAATCTTAAATTTCCATTGGGTTTTTCACAATGACTAAACTTTGACCAATCAGCTGGCTTATTAACTTTTGACACTATTCCTTCTTTTTCTAATCTATCTAGAGTACTTTTTAATTTTGGCCCGCAAATCCCGAGGAACACGTCTTGGTGGGTGAATTACTGGTACAGCATTATCTTTAAAGTAATTGATATGGTTCATTTGGAAATTCCCTACCCCAGTAAATACATCTTTATATTTCTTAATTAACTCATTTTTACTTATACTACATTCAATAGCATCAATTCTTTCAATAAGTTTTAATTCCTTACAACCTCTTAACCCTAATATTGGTTTGGATTTTACACTTACTACATAGAAAGGCAAAGGAACATTTTTGAGTTTATCAGTAGAGCAATTAATTATAAGGGAACCATTTGGCTTTAAATTAAAATTACCATATGTATATAGAGATATATTAGTTTTACTAAGTTTTGGATTAACTTTAAACATACTCAAAACATACAGTGGCAAAATATTTTTCTTCAGCTCCCGTATCAGTTTGAAATTTACATCAAAACACTTATTATTTACATCAATGAAACATTTTTATACCAAGTAGTTTCACTTACCATTTCTACATCCTTAGAATTAGAGTCTGTTTAAAATTTTTCATTGCACATTTAGTTTCATTTTCCTTCACAGAATCAATATAAACCAGTTCATTTTCTGGAACGTTCATTTCATGAATGTTCTTTGTATTCTGGAAACATTTAACAGCAAAATGGTTTTTCTTCTTGCACTTGAGACAAATTTTCCCGAACGCTGGACACTCTCGAGGTTTGTGTTTTCGTCCACACCTTTTGCAGTTGTACTGGGTTTTAGGCTTGCTCTGATTTTCCTTCACGAAGTTTATTATGGCTGTATCGTGCTTCATATTTCGGATTTGTTTCCGGCTCGCTTCAGCTGCCCGGACGATTTCAATCGCTTTTTCAACAATGAGGTTATTTTCTCGCAGGAGTCGTTCTTGTAACCCACTGTCTTTAATTCCCAAGACAATGCGGTCTCGAATCAATCCGTTTTCTTGCTCTGCAAACTCGCACGTGGATGCTAAAGTCTTTAGTTGAGTGACATATGTCTCAATTGCTTGGCCCTCCAGTTGGACACATGAAAAAAATTTATAACGCTCATAAACAACAATCTTTCGTGGTGGCAATATTCTTCAAGCTTTTGAAGAACTTCCGAAAAATTCGCTTTCGATTCTAACTTTAAGGTGTATATTTCATGTCCTTCACTGCCCAATAAGTTCAACAGGATTGCTATTTTTACTTTATCTGTTCGATCGTCTTTTTCTGTTGCCAGCAGATAATTCTCCAGTTCTTGCCTCCATTTTCGCCAATTTTTCTTTCACATTTCCCAGCGAAAATTGCGGGGGAGCAGGGGTTGGCGGCTTCCATAGCGCACGTGGATATCTTTTCAATCCGATATAATCGCTAAAACTCCTGACACCATGTTATGTTTGTTGGGTTTCCAGAATGTTCTTCCGAACATTTGCATCAGAAGCTTCGTGAAATTATTTTTTTAAGCATGAGATGACAACGTCATCTCACAACAGCAACAGCACAAGCAATCATATATAGTTACAATACACAGTTAACACAAGTACACATTCACAGTTACAGTTATCATGACAACGAGTACCTCTAGTTCGTAGCTATCATACTTTTCTTCTGCTGTATTTGTCTTTTTTGACATGTAGTAAATCGTATGTAACTTTCCATCTTCGGCTTCTTGTGATAGAATTGCGCCGTATCCTTGTTTACAAGCGTCAATATGCAGTTCTGTTCTTCTTCCATATTTGTAGATATGCAAGAGTGGGCCTTCGGACATAATATTCTTCAACTTCTCAAATGCTGCTTTTTGTAGAGTCCCAAAAACAAAGGGATTTTCTTTTCTTGTTAAATCGCTAAGTGGTTTAGCTATCGTTGAATCGTACTTGACATATTTGAGGAAATAACCGGTTAAGCCAAGAAAACTCTGGAACTTGTTTTATTGTTGTTGGTTCGGGGAATTTTCGGACAGCTTGTGTCTTCGCAGTAGATGGTTTAATAGTTCCATTTTCCACAACGTGACCTAGAAATTCAATTGTCTTTTTAAGAATTGGCATTTCTTGAATTTAATTTCTAAACCGTATTTTTTAGCGACTTCGAAAACAATTTTAAGTTTTTCTAAACCTTCCTTTTCGTCTTTCGCTGGAATTACGAGATCATCTAAATAACTGATTACAATTCCTTTCCGTGTAAGATCTCTAAATATACTTGAAACATAGCGTTGAAAACTTCTGGACTTGTGCTCAGTCCAAAAGGAACTTTGTTGAATTCAAATTGCCCATCTGGGACGATAAAGGACGTATACTTTCTGCAATCTTCGTCAACATCAACGTGGAAAAAGCCATTACGTAAATCTAATGTAGAATATACCTTTGCTTCTTGCAAAGTGTCCAAAACATCTTCGATGAGAGGTAAGGGAAATTTATCTTTTACTAGCTTCTGGTTCAACTTTCTGTAGTCAATAAACATTCTCGACGATCCATCTTTCTTTTTTACCATTATGATCGGAGTTGCATATTCCGATGAACTCGGACGTATAATCCCTTCTTTGAGCCATTCCTCTATTTGTTTATTTACCTCTTGTCTTTCGATGAACGCTAGTCGACGAGGTGGTTGACAGACTGGTTCTTCGTCTTTCAGAATAATTCTCATTGTGACGTCGGTAACTGCTATTTTTTCTAGCTTGTAATCTTGTATTAACTTCTCGAGTTCCTTCTTAATTCGGCAATTTTCAACATGACGTAGGTCTAGTTCTTCTTGAAGATTTTCAGCAGATATTTGCATAATTTACATTAGTGCTTGATTTTCATATTTGTTGAATTTAACTCCTTCTTTCGTGAAACTTATCGATGCTTGTTCCAAAAGGTCTGACCCAATAACTGCTTTGAATTTTAATTTATTGGCAGGTACAACATGCCAAGTCAATGAGTAGTTTTCATTGTCAATTTCAAATTCATGTTCAAAGGAACCGATAGTTGTCACCTGTGCTTCACCAATACCTGTGAGAAGTATTTTATTCTTCGATAATTTTGTTGGGTCCATGATTCTTCTGCTTGTTTCTCCCCAAAAAATAACGGTACTACCACTGTCTATAAGCCCGTGATTTTCTTCTTTCCAAAAAATATTTTTTTGGGTACGTAAACCTTCCTTAACTTTGGGTGTGCAAAGTTTCCTCTGGACGTTCTTTGAATTTCCGTGACTTTGAATAGTTCTTTTTGAGCATGCTTGGAAGAAATTGTATTTTTGGGTGTTTTTCGTAATTGTTTTTTGTAATCCCCTTTCTGTGCATTGTCTTGACATCTTTGAACACTTTCGTCTTTTTGAAGGGCTTCATAATGTTTGTTGAAATTTGTTGACGCTGGAAACTTCTTATCTGTTCTGTTATAGTATTCAAATTTTCCCTCGGTGCTTCATATCTACGAGTTTTCAAGGGGTTTTTGAATTCTTTTTTTCTTCGCAAATGGATTGCCCGCTTCAGTGTTTTAACGTCTTCGAATTCTTCGAGTTTTCTGCTAATTGAACAGGAGGTTCCATATTTGGCCATTCATCTAAGTAATATTCTTTAAATTCAAAAGGTGTTTTTCCTTTTTGGGTTGATCCGTTATGACAAAGATCAGATAAATTTTTCGAAAGTATCTATCTCTAAACCGTCTACCCAGCCGTTGAAGTAAGTATTTAATTCATGGTAGAAATCAATCCATGTTCTTTCAGGAGCCTTTTTTGAAAACAAATGGCTGTCAAAATTTTTTTCTGGAGTTAGTTTAAAAAACGTTTCAGTAGGGGGGTCTTTAACATGTTCGTAAGGTGAGCTTTGTCATCGGGGCTCTCTCGCTATGTTTAATTTTCAGCCGGTAATAACCCCTTAAAGATGAAAAAACACAAAATTTTTGGGTTTATACCCAGTATCTGCGCCCGTTCGAATAATTTAAGAAAAAGACTGATGTCTTCTTTCAAATCGAAACAATGCAAAAATTTTTGGGCCATTTTTTTGACGTGAAATTTGGTATTACTGCCTTCGGATGTACCAGCACCTAATTTGTTTTGCGCTTGGATGCTAAATTTTTCCCAAATTCAAATTCGTCTTTACTTTTTTGTTCATCAAACTTAAATTTTTTCGATGTGTATTCTTTCTTCTCGTTCTTCTATGCGAAATTTTTTCTTCCCGTTCTTCTATGCGAAATTTTTTTTTCTTCCCGTTCTTCTATGCGAAATTGGCTATCGTTCTTCCTTGGCTTTGATCATTAACTATCTTTTTGTGTGTAGGTTTTGGTTAGATTTTCCCGTCATATTCTTTACTACTAGTAATTAGGTCTTTGAGAGTAGCGATGGTATAGATTTATAAATTTTTTAAATTTAGTTCTGTGGCTAAACAATAAATCTTCGCGTCGACCTTTGCCGAGATAGGCCTTTTTAAAATTTAAATTTAATTTTTTTAGAAACTAAAAAAATTAACTAAACTGTCACGCTTTCCCAACAAAAACAATGGGTATCCCTATTTTTTCCCCCGCTTTCAATTAAGAAAATTCTTGGGATAAAATTATAATGCAAAAATACATTAAATATGAAATTGAAATACTCAAAACTCATACACTTAAAAATATTTTTGAAAATAATGTTTTAAAAAAAACAGTGCGGGGCTTCGGCGTGCAATACTTAAATTGAAATACTTCAATCATTAAACAACCAAAAAAAACTTCTATAAAAAAAAATTTTTAAAATTAATTTCTCCCTTTGTTATAATAAAATTTAAAAAATTTTAAAGTAAAAATAAATTAAACAAAATAAATCTTGTTTTAAAACACAGGGGATTAAATTTATTATAAAATGAAAAAAATTTAATCATTCCCAAGGGTTTTTAATTTGAAAACAAGGGAAAAAAAATTAGAAGTTAGTCACTTAAAGAAAAGCTCATTTTTTTTTATTACCCAAAAAAATTAAAAACATTCAGGTTTTCATCCTCAAATTCTAATAATAAGCACACGTTTCAATAGAAAACAAAAAATTTGTCAAAAAAACTCAAAATATTCATATATTAAGGGATTTAAAAAAACCCCTAAAAATTTGGGTCATCTAGGATGTTTCATCAATTCATAAAATGAACGATGTTTTAAATGAAAAACAAAAAAAGATTGGGGAAAATTTTATTTCTCAAAAACAGAAATGGGTTAATTTTTGCCCCATTTCGGGGAAATAAAGTAAAAAAAGATCAATAATAAATTTTTGAAATATTTAAACCCAAAAAATGACGGGTTTATAATTCCTAAGAGGCACCAGTCCCAAAGGGCAGTGACGCAACAAAACGGAAATCCTTTGTTTTGCCCTTGTACAACATATCAAATACAATAAATCCAAATTTTTTTTTTAAAAGAAATACAAAAAGTTAAAAAAACGAATTTCATGATTTTTAATATTTTTTAAAAAATATACTTTTAAAAAATTTTAAAACAGAGATTAAAAAAAACACAGAAAAGAAAAATAGTATTTTAAAAATAAAAAATTTGCCCTTTAAAAAAATGGGAAATTTTCTTTAAAAAATTTAAACACAATTTTTTATATTAATACTTGGGGGGTGGCTATGGGGGAAAATTTTCTTTTAGATTTCCTTTCTTTTAATGAAAAAAAAACGTAATAAAAAAAAATTTCCTGATACAGTTGTTGAAAACGTAATTTTCTTGGATTTCAGACGAAGCTTGAAATGGACTGGATCAATTTTTTAAACTGATACTTTCCGGGGCGAAATGACTCAACGGGGTCCCAAAGGGAAAAAAGTTTGGGAAAGTTTAAGAGAGGCAAACCGTTTGTTTTCTTTTTAGTCAGCGTTTTCCAATTTGGGCGTTAAAAACCAATTTTTTTAAAAGGGAAAAAGGTTTGGAAAAGAAGATTTTAAATCAAAATCGGCCCCAACCCCCCAAATTTTTTCTGTGGGGGTCCCCGAAATCTTCCAAAAAAATTTGGGGTTTTTTTGGGGAAAAGGGGGGGTTTTTTTTTGGGGGGTGTCTAGGGGTTTTTGGGTGTATTTGTTCTTTTGAAATAAAATAAAAAACATGGGTTTAAAAAAGAAACTGGTTGAAAACTAAAAAATTTATCAAAAAAATTAAAAGGGGGTATTTACATGGGGGAAAATTTCAAAAAAAATAGGAAAGTTGGATAAGCTTTTTTCGGAAGAATAGGAAACTTAGATCACATTACTTTAAGGGAGGCAATTGAGATTAAATAGAACTCATTATGGTGCTATTAAGACTTACCGCCTGGCGCGGACGAACGGGCTGACGCGCGAAATACGACTTCTCTCGACGGGTGTTAGTGGGCATCTGGCGAAAAAGGTTCACGCCGGCGTTTTTAAAAGGGACGCTAGATGTCGTTGATGTGGAATACTGTTTTTATTAGAATTGCCGACCTCGGTAAAGGATATGATCTAACCTTTTACAAATGGGATATCCTACATATATAAATCTACAATGTATTTGCTTGTTACCTGCTCTTCTTTTGAAATAAATCCTTTTTGATAATAGAAATGTCCTTTAGATTAAAATAGATTTATATTTTATCAAACAGTTACATTTGATTTTATAATAAATTACTTTTTAAATAAATTCCGAATTGCATTATACATATCCTTTACTATGGATGGTACATGATTCTCTGTGAGTGCGACTTTCATTTCTCCTCCTCCTTTTCTGTTTGGAGTGCCCAAAAAAAGCAAAAGGCAGTCAGAGATGTTTTTTAAAGTTTAAAAAAATATTCAGGACGGTTAAGATAAAGGGAAATGCATGCACTCAATCGCTTGTAAATGGCAGCACAACCAAATTTTAACAATGAGTAACGAAAGATCAGTTCAAGAGGAACGCGCCTTAATTTTCAGGAAAATGGCAACTGTAATATTTTAGACATTATTTAATCATTGCATTATGTAAACATTATTATATTATCTATGTCTGTATACATGAAAAATAATGAAAACAATAATAATAATTCATTCTGTATTAAATTTTCACTCCAATAAATTTTTTTTGTTTCCTAATCTGATATAAAGGTACATAATTTTATGTGCGATGGACCCCTGTACTAGATGGAAGGATGCCTATTTTATTAAAACAATGTGCCATGCAATAATGGCCTGTTTGAAGTTTGCCACAGACTCTTTATGGAGTTTTTGACAAAACTTTTTCTAAGTGTCTGGAATGTTAGCCTAGGATTTGCTTGTTGATTTTGCTTCCTGGTCAGATTTAAGAGTATCAAATTTAAAAAACTAATTTCCTGTATTTCACTTATCTGGTTCAATACATAAATTTTGAAATCTCAATTAAATATTTCACTCTTCCTGCCATGATGATTAAAAGAAAATAAAATACTCCACTATCGTGTTAATCAATCCTAAGGAGAATTCTCATCATTTTCCTCAACAAAATAAAATATAAAATTCAAAATATCATTTTCATACATACACATTCATGTGCAATTAATAAATTATAAAATAAATAAAAATGATATGTTCGTTGAGTGGCTGATTTCGAAGCATTTAGCCACTCGGTTTTTAAAAAATGATGAATGTGTTGTAATTTAATCTTTTAGTCACCAAATCTTGAACTGGTACACGAAATTAGTCGCCAAATTTGGAAATAGTTAATCTTTTGATCTGGGCAATAGAACAAAATTTTGAAATTGTATTGTCATCGGTCTTTGTTTTCTTTGATTTTTACCTTCTGCAAATTATTGATTTTTAAATAACTATTCTTTTACTATGTAAAAATTAATGTCATTTCTTTTTAAATTAAAAATTCTCAAAGGGAATGATATTACAAAAAAGGGAATAATTTTTA
>BMAV01018183.1:0-16442 GCA_019973955.1 Trichonephila inaurata madagascariensis
ATTTTTTTAAGATCTTTTTTTACACATGATGTCCAGTAAAATAAGGATAAGAAATACCAAAATAAGAGAAATATTGAACATAAAAGAAAATAATTGAAAATGCAGTTTCCCGTCAACCGAGAAAGATGATGAGGGAGAGTTATGTTAACGTCATGCTGTAAAGAAAATGAAGCGTATTCAATACTAACGTTAGTGGTCCTGAGGGGTGACGGGGTCACCCCAGTCCTTTTTTTATAAATATTTTTGTTAAACGCGATAAAAACCGTAATTACAGTGAATAATTTAATCAA
Organism: Trichonephila inaurata madagascariensis; assembly: GCA_019973955.1. Taxonomy (NCBI): domain Eukaryota; kingdom Metazoa; phylum Arthropoda; class Arachnida; order Araneae; family Nephilidae; genus Trichonephila; species Trichonephila inaurata. The sequence goes on from BMAV01018183.1 coordinate 291, forward strand.
GAGAAAGAGTATACTTTCCTACTTTAAAAGACTTTCCAATTTTTCTTTGATAATGTGAAAGAAAATTCTAATCAAATTGAACTAAAATGTTTCAAATGTGCGTCATTTTAGAAAAGGATACAAATCACAGACTATTTTGCTAACATTTATGTTTGCAGGAAAAAAGGTCATATTTTGTTCAAGTTATTGTAGTTTTATCGTCCTTTGATGATTGCCAAATAACATGTTGAACGGTACACCTGTGGCTTTATATCTTCCTTGAGGGAGCTCTTTCGGTGGCATTTGAAAATTTTTTCTTTCAACTCAAAGGTTTCACCATTATCGCGTTTCTGAAGTATACTTTCATTATCATTATTAATATTATTTCACGAGGTTCTTCCCTTCCTTGATCAGGTCCAACTTCATCCAATAGAGAGCGCACAGATGGCCATTTTTTTAAAATTCTGTTCAATTACATTTATAAACCATAATGAGTCATACAACAAAACTATCAAAACGACGCTAAGTATTTCATAGAGGAAAAATGTAGCCAGTTCATATAAAATATTTTGTAACAGAAGTGGTCACACGAGAAACTCACCCCAGTACCTTAAGTATCCAATTGCCATTTCCCAAAAAAAGGAGATATATGTGATAAACGCATTTAAGTTTCCTCAATAATTGTCACTTAGGAGGATACTGACAAGGTTCCTGGTTTCAAATAAACAGTTTTCCCAGAATTAAAGATTTCGTGAGCCTCCTGCAACCCTATGCAGCGCACGCTCGCTGTAGGGTTAATTTAATTTTTCCATTGAATGAATTTTTTGTCAATATATGATTTTCTAATACATCGGAAATTTTGGAACAAAAATATCCATCATATTGAATTTTACAGTAAGTGCTGCAGCTATAATATACCAACATTCAGTCTTGATTCTCACATGTCCAATCATCATTACCAACTGAATAAGCTGCTGCATAAAATCCTGTGCAGCACAGCGCAAATTCAACAAAAATAATTACATTTTCATATGGAATGAGTTCATTTTTGAAATGGTTAAATACTTCCATCCACCTTTTATGTGGATTTTCCCGTTTTTTTAATTTATCAGAATTCAAATATGCATTCAGTGTTCTAATTTCTTCAGACAGACACGTAACACTTGGGCAGGGCATCTCTTAATAGTGATTAACAGATTGGTTTTAAAATATTGAAAAAAGGCATTTTTTTTTTGAGGATGGAAATAATCTACAAAAGACGGGGAGTTCTCTCTAAAGTAGGACGTTTGATAATCTTACTACACACCAACATGAAGTTAATATGGGAAGGACATCGTAATTTTGAGCATCAGTTAAGTCTCAAGAACAACACCTGAGCTGGCTACTTTGTCTCCAAAGACAATACCACGTCAACAGGATGGGGGTAAATTACTTATTTGTAAAATTGCGGTTACAATTATTATGCAAAATCTAAACCTCAGCTAATGTTTTAGGAGTAAAAACAATGTTAACTCACACGGTTGAAGTGAGGGAACACAACGAGCGATTTTCTTTTCTATTATAAATGGATTTTCCTTTCTATTTCTTTCTCTATTCCTATTCTATTCATTCTTTCTATATTTAAAAAAAATATATTAACATCAAGTGTCATCCACTACTAAGTTTAAAAGAAAATGAATTTGAACTTGAGTGGATAAATAAGAAGTATTTTATTAACGATAGAAAATTTGAACTAGATATATATATAGGGAGAGTATGAACTAATAGTAGGAATTGAAAAAGATTAATATGTGCATAAATTATTTTTCTACACACACACAAACATACATGTTTACTGGAAACTTAGATATAATCAAGGACAACATTTTAAAAGATATCATGAGTAAAAGCACTAGTTTCACACATATTAACTGTTTTTAATAACAACAATACTGTTAAAACACAATAAAAACACAATAATAAAGATATAGTTTATTTTATTACAAAATCTGCAGTTAAATATAGACTACCTATAGAGGCATTTGATGAATATAAGTAAAATATTTTAAAAGATCTTATGAAATTTAGTTACCATTCTCATTACAAATTTACTTTTAAAGGTATAAAACAAAAGATTTATGACTTACAAAAGAATTTTATCACAGTTTACATATATATAGATAAAGTACCTGGAAACTATGCTGTGTTTTGTAACTATTTTTGTTACAATATGCTTAATGAACACTTTTTAAATAATGGTTCTTTTAAAAAATTGGATTTGCCACGTAATGAAATTAGTAATCGTATTATCACTATTTTTAAAAAAATGGGTTTTCGCGTTCCTAAAATTAAGTTTCCACACATATTTTTAACACCAAAATGCCATGCAAGTCCTGTTAAATTTAGAACTGTGACAAATGGTTTTAAAACATATATATTTCTACTGCAGGCAAATTACTTCATACTGTTATACAAAATTTTATTAATCATCAATGTAATAAAGCTATATATATAATTAAAAATAGTAAAGATATTATAGAATTTTTTAAAAATAAAAATATTTATTCTGTTCATAGTTATGACTTTGAAGATCTTTTCAATTCCCTTGATATCAATGATAATATTATAGTAATTTTATAAAACCACAGTAGTTATAATCTTAATATTGATTTTAACAAATTTAAAACTCTCTTAGATTTAGTCTTAAAAGAAAATTACATTAATTTTAATGGTTCATTATATAAACAAAATAAAGGCTTGCCACAAGGAAACTCTGCTAGCAATAGCTTGGCTAATTTATATTTACACTTTTATGAATATAATTATATTAATAATAATGACTATTACATTTTTAGATACATTGATGATTTAATTATTTTCGGTAAAAATAATAATTTTAATTCCAATATTAATTTTTATCCGGATTACTTAAACATAGTTAAAATTATTCATAATCCAATAAAAACTAATTACTTAGATGAAACATTGTATATTAAGGATTTTAAATTACATAGTAATATTTATGATAAAATAGATGCCTTTACTTTTAACATTCTTAAAGTGCCTTACTGGAAATCAAATTTATCTATATCTATACATAGAAATATTATTTTAACTATATTTATAGTAATAATGTATTAGTTGGCGATAGAGCTATTATATATTTAAATTTTAATAACTTTATTAAACAATGTATTGAACATGGATATCCTGCTAATTTTCTTTACAATTATATTTATAATAGTTCTATATATAATATAATATGAATTAATAAATTTTATTGACATTATGTTTTAATATTAGTATTTTTAATATATATGGCAACTATTTTTAATTAATTATACCATTATTCAATAGAGGGTGCCACATGTTTAATAAATTAATAATATTATTATTTTTAAATATTTCTTGATTTAAATTATTTTCTACAAATTTTTATATTAATATACATTTATGGTTTTAACGTACATATATATATATATATAGAGAGAGAGAGACTTTATATTATTCTATCATAAATTTTAACTTTATGCTATACTGATATTCATCTGTTGTATTTGTCGGGAAACAACTAGTTGATATATTCCCGAAGTAAGTCTTACTATTTAATTTATTGCATCGACTTTAAATCTATACTGTAGGCTAAATTTTTATTATTATATTTTAATATTATAGAGAATTTATTTGTAATTTTTAAATTTCTCCTAATATTATTCTTTCCTTTCCCCTTGGCACATAGTATAGACAAATTACAGGTGAAGGTTGGCTAGCTCTAAAACTTGTTTAAACCTGCAGTATTGGTTCCAAAGGCCAGGAGTTTGTTATTGTACTACTGTGCCTAATATTTCCTATCTTGAATAGTAATACTTAGGTTTTATAGCTATCTGTGTATTTATATACATATACAGGGTAAAATTTAATATAAAAATATAAATGCGTGTTCTAATGAAGGGAAATATAATTTGTAGATATTACATCACTGTTTTAGGCAACAGTTGAAACCACTTTTTAAGGCACGTGTAAGCTTATATGATAATCTTTTACCAGGAATCGTCAATAACTGCACCCACCAGGCAAGCAATCTCTTATTTCAATTTCCCCAACTTTAGGGCAGCCATTAGAGAGCTTTCTCACTTATTGCTATCAACTAATGACAGTGTTTACACTACAGCTCCCAGTTGACTGTCAAAACTCTCAGGACTTTTTTCCCACCTAAATCAGAAGACTACTCCCCCAGACTGTGACGTCATTCTACCAAACACAGTGAACTTTGTTTTCCCCACTCAGGTTTTCCACTTGTCAGCGCCAAAATACTTATCAGTTAGGGGATGGAGGATCTATTGCAGATCCATATCCCAGTGACGTGAAGAAACGTGAATAGTCAATAAGTCTATCTAAGTTCAATATCCACTAATCCTTTTAACGAGGAATCAGTAATAAAAATGTCAAATTATTTTCTAATCCGTTAGAAAAAAATGATACGAGACGCGTTACTATATAGGGTACTCGGATTCAAAAATTCAGTATTTTTCGATTTTTGAGTATATATTAATATGTTTTTACATACACACACATACACACATATATATAGATAGACATAAAAAGTTTTTACTGATGATGTTAAAAATTTATTTATTTATCACACACACAAGAAGAAGAAGAAATAAGCAGTAAATCTTGTTAAATATTATGGTTTCAAATCGTCAATTGCCTTCAAGCTCAAAGATTAGCATAAAGTTAGATCATAAATGCGTATCTATAAGTTGATTTAGTGCGTTTGTATTGTTTGGGATTCAACGAAGCGCAATTGAGAAAAGAGCTTATGCAAGGATTGATAGACCTGTAGAAAAGTACATATAAAAACATGCCTGTACACAAAAAAAGGTTTTTAGTGATGTTGTATTAAACTTATTTTATACATAAAGTATTATTAGAAAAAAAGGGTGATAAAAATGGAATCTAACTGTTGAGGAGTTCCAAGAACAATTTTTGCGAAACAAAGAACCAATAAAGAAATTTTATTTAATACAAAGATTTTTAAATAAGCGATTGCTTAAAAAGTTCTACAAAAAACGACCATTTAGCTTTGAATTCGAAAACACTTATTTACATCAATGTTGTACTTGTGTGTATGTAGAGAGGAGGGGGGGCAATTCTTACCATTCTTTGTTGGTACACTAATTTTTATGGCAATGAGTGTATATGTGAAGAAACAAAAACAAAAAAAGAGTGTTTATGCTTATGACACACGATAGAAGTGATAACTTCAAATTTTGTAATGTTATATCAGGGATTAGAGTTAGGGGGTGAATAAAAAACAAGGAGATATTAATATTGCCATATAAAATTATTTAATCATATGTCTGTACTCATAAAGTAATATTTTTTGCGAAATATACAATTATATTTGTGAATTTATAGTATTATAAGAAGGAAACAATAGGCTTATGATAGCTGAACTACGTTATAAATACTTTAGATTCAAAATTATTTAAATATCTAAGAAAATTCCGTCAAGCATTTTTCCGTAATGTGTAGTTTTTTCATTTGGATCATTTGACATAATTAAATTGAATTTTGATTTTAAGAAATCTACTAAAAGCTTTGATTTGTCTTTTGAAAAATCTACATTAAAACACCCAATAAAATAATAAGCAATTTGTTCAGATCCGGCTTCATTGTAGGCAACTAAATTTTTGAGAAGGAATTTCCATAATTTTTTTTTACACTTTTATCTGTTGAAAGATAAACAAAAACCATTAAAATTATTTGTCCATTTTCTGGTCTACATTTCGCTGCACAAATTTCTCCGATACATGACCCATTAAACCCAAATGATTCAGTAGTATTGTTACCATTGTTACAAATATTACACAACAAGCATAACAATACTTGCCTTTTTAAAGCGAATCATTCATATTCACTCTGCCGCAAAACGCGCCTAAAGAAGTTGTCACTTCATTAACAAAAACTACATAATACATGTAATTGACAGTTCTACAATATAAGCAATGATTATGAAAAGTTGTATAACATGTGCAATGGTCAGCCTTTAAGTGGACAGGGGTATATATAAATATATATATAGATATGTTTAATATTTTCCCCACCAAAAGGGGAATATTTACATATATACACTTGATTATATATATATATATATATATATATTAAAAAGTTTTACCCCAATTTTTTTTGTAAAATTTTTTTTCATTATTCCTTTCTAAAGGAAACATTATTGTTCTCTTTTCATAATTTCATTTTACTTTACTGTCTGGTTTATCATCCACGTTTGTTAGGGGTTTTAACTTTTTCAAATGGCCTTTTTTCTATTATGTTGAAAATTTCTGGTGTACGGGGAAGGTGGATCCATAAAGCATTGATTAACCTTAAATAACTGGCCTAATTCAGTGACAGCTTTAAAAATCATCATAGCTCTCCATTTTAGTCCATAGACTCTTTTTGTGTCTTCATTTGTTATGTCTCTTGAACAATTTCTTTCTTCTTTGGCATTGTAGGATGTACAACTCATACAACTTTTTCACTTGGTATTTTATTTTATTTTTATACTATATATAGTCTAATTCTCAACAAACAAGAGATAGCATCCAAACAATAACATTCGAAAAACACATAGACAGTAGGAAAATCACACAATGAAGGACATATGAGTAATCGAGATTAAAAATTATAAAATGGATGCTGCAGTGTTATAAACATGACTGACAGGACAGTATTAAAAAAAATAATTTATATAAAAATGGGGTTGAACATGTTTTTGGCCGCCCAACCCCCCCTTTTTTTAAATAACACTGAGAAAACAATAAGAAATAATGGATAGGAATATAAATATTATAAGATAGAATAACTACCTAAAATTGACTACAAATGCAAAGACGCTAAATCTGAGGCAAAAATAAGTTATTCCAAATTTTATACCCCAATACATTTAAATCAAGTGAAGGGTGAAATGTAGCACTTAGCAAAAGATAAAAAAAAGGAAATAAAAAATAAGAGTTGCATATATAATAAATTTAATAACACTAAAGAAAATATGAATAAAATAATAATAAGTAATTGTATCTAATATTAGATTATGGAGATAACTGTAACTATGAAATATTTAAGTTTATAGTAATAAACTATTATCAATCCCAGAATTTTAATCCTAACTATTTTGAATAGCTTTATTCATATAACTATTAATAAAATTAATTGGGTATTTCTGATTTAAGCAATATTTAGTAAAATGTTTTATAGTTATTTATAATGTCTGTTTTTTTGACACCAGAAATTTATTATTTTGTATATAATTAATAACAATATTTCTGAATATCGAAACATGTACATTACTCTCCCAATGAAGAACTTTTATAATATTGAAATTAAATTCTTCTCTTTATCATAAATATTAGAAACTATTACATTGTCATATAATTTGACATGTAAGTCAAGAAAATTTCTTCATTTTTGTTATTATTTGTCTGTATTAAATTAAGATATTGTGGGATAAAAATTAATGTTAGGTATAAAAATTGGCTTGTTTTGCCAAAAAATGATTATATCATCTATATAACGATAAATATAATATTTAGAATTATTAATGAAACTACTTTCAAAATAATGTAAGTATAAATTGGCAAGACATATATATATACAACTCGTTTTTAAAATGGTAGATACGTATCTTTTTTTGAAAACTGAGCACAAAATCGTGTAAAACAATACATGCGACCCATGGTAAGCTTGGGAATATGTTCCACAACTTTAAAAAATCGTGTAAGATGAAAAATCTTTAAATATTTATTGTATAAAACCGTGCAAAGAAAGAAATTATAAAATCCGTTTTATATATTTCTAAAACAAAAACAATTATTTTTTTTAAAAAAATTAATTAATGTGCAGAGAAAATTTATTACTATAAATACATACAACATATAAAAATTCAAACTGAAATTAGGAATAAAACTACCAACAACTACTTGATAACAAGTGTGCATGTTTAATACAAACTGGATTGAAAATGCTTTAATCAGTACAGTAAGACCCCGCTTAGCACTGTTTCGGTTTAACGCTGTTTTATTTGAATAGTAAGATTCTCTAAAATTGTACGCAGTGTAAGGTTTCCCAATATCCGAAGTAGTTTATTTGTGTTTCTTCTTTCCGGTGGTATTAAACGAACGTATTTTTATCGTTTCAAATATTTGTTGTCGTTTTTGTAAGTATAAATTTATATAATATAACGATTGCTATATAGTGACAAATATTATGATTTTTAGTTTTTATCATGAGTGATAATAAAAAACATGAAAATAAAGCAACAAGAAAAGGCATTTCACTAGAAACTAAAATGCAAGTGATTAAAAGATTAGATACTGATGAACGTCAATCTCAAATGGGTGCTGCATTGAATTTGGTAACTTCAACACTAAGGACCATTCTCAAGAATAAAGAAAAAAAATACTGTCATAGGCAACTGTAACTGCGACAAGCTCAGCAACTAGAATTATCCGTTCTAGAAATAATACAATAGATGAAATAGAAAAACGACTTTCTATATGGATTGATGACAAAATTGAACGCAATACGCTGTTAAGCCAATCTACCTTCTTGATAAAAAAGCAGAAAATTGAAAATGCAGAAGAGACTGAATGATCGGAAATGTAAACATACTGACTTAGAATTTTATTTATTTTTATATGTATAGTCATTTATAATGCTTCTATATTTGTAAGAAATAAAATTTTGTTTTATTGTTATAAAAACACATAAATAATAAATTTAATGGTAAAATACTTGACCAATTTTCCACCCATCTTCTCATAACCGCCTTATTTACATGATGAGATAACCTCGTTTAACGCTGTTTCATATTACGCTCTACTTTGATGGAACGTTTACAACGCGTTAAGTAGTGGTCTCACTGTAGATGTGTCAGATATTATGTCTAGCACAATTATCGGTTTGGATTCAAATGAAAACTTTTGTGCGTTATTAACGGCCTCAGATTTTTTTTTTCTTTTCCAAAATCTGTTATAAGCGCATGCCATTTTTTGGGGGGAGGGGGTTCTTGTTATTTATATAATTTTTGATATCCTGCTACACAAAACTTATGATTACGTTCAATTTATAATATACGCTCTATGTTGGAATCACGAGTAAGAAAATGTTGTTCTCAAATTTCAAGTTCTTAGAAAATTTCAAGCCCTCGCGAATTAAATCAGTTGCTAATATCTGAACTTACCCTTCAACAATTTTTATTGACTTGTTTATAATCATGAACTGTCAAAAATTAGATCAAATCGTCCTCATCCAAAGGGCATGAATCCCACATTTCTTTTTTGTTGTTGTTGTTTTAATTCATGCAAGAGAACGAAAAAGAATCGCGTGGAAAAATATTCATGAAATTCGTGTGCTGTGTTATTTCAAAATGATGTAAAAAATAGTTGGTTGTAAATATAGAAGAACACGCATTTGTCATTTTTAAAAGTGATGCATTTTAAGTCACTTACCTTCAGTTTTGTCCAGTCTTCAAAACAGCAAGTGGTGAACGATTTATGATATGGCACAATATATTTCTTTCCAAAATATTCATGAACTTTCTTTTAGAATGCCTAACTAGTGGGCAACGAGATTTGTTCTGATAAAAACTTCTAACTTAGAAGAAAACTATTTTATCTGATGTTTACTCGACAGGAACCATATCAGGTGAAAGAGTGTCGAATTTCTTGACACGTGATAACCTGCAACTTAACAAAGAAATATTCCGTTAAGAACATACGTCTTAAAACTCTCTGTGTTTGAGTTTTTATAAATATATTTAGATATAATATGCAGGTAATAGCTATAGTCATTTCATTATTTATTGTTTAAGAGTTCAGTTTAAAATTAACTATATCTATGTAATAATACTTAAACCACAAAATGAATCAAGCGTTTCTTAGACAGATCACGGTTTAAAATGGATTTCAATAAAATTCTCTATAGTCTATGATGTATGTATGTAATTAGAAAAAAACGTAGTACTGTAACAGAAACTTTAATACTGTAATTCAGTGCTTCTCAAACTTTCTATAGTTGCGACCCAATTTTCCATCATAATTTTCATCGCACCCCCTTCCATACAATAACAATGTATTGAATTTAATAATAATATACTTTGACGTAAGGCCACAATGCAACTTTAATTATAAACTGTACAAATTATCAAGATAAATATTAAATTTTGAATATAATTTTATGACATGACCACATACGGTCATTAGTAATTATTAAACTTGTTCTTAACTTAGTACTGTTAAATTAATTATGAAACACATTTTGCAGCACTAATACATTTATAAATGTATTATATTAATGCAAACGTGTATTTTTTTTTTTTTGATTATGTCAGAATGTATTTTGTTTTGCTTCCCATCAGAAAAAAATTAATAATTTTTTTTTAAAAAAATAACCCTTTGTTTTCGACTTTTCTATACACTCGTTCCCCCTTGTAGGGTTATCATGCACCCCTAGGGGGGCGCGCCCCACAGTTTGAGAAACACTGCTCTAATTGCTGGAATAAAATAAAAAATTTGTATAAAAGGATCATAAAAATGAAACAAAGTGCTGGAAGAACATAAAATGTTTTTGATAATAAATTAAAAATCCGACTTTAAATTCAAATATAAATTACGCAAGGCATAAGTATATGCTTACAGAGTGTGTGTGTGTTTGTGCATAATAACTTGATATATTTATTTAAATTTCTAATTTTAAATATTTTGCTTTGAAAAAAAATTCCGAAAAACACTTTTTGGAGAAGCATATCGTTTCCTCTCTCACTGAAGGATTAAACCTTAGTTTTGACAAATTTATTCATGATTCCTCTTTAAAAGGATTGGACATTTAACTTGGATAATTTTTTTGTGATTCTAAGTAATAGTTTTCATAATGGCTTACACGTGCTTTGCTAACCGGTTTAAAGCTCTTCCCTAAACGCTCATGTCATTTCTAAAAAAAAATATTTCCCTTCACTTGAACATATGTGTGGATATGTCTTCTTGTATTATTTTTTCATTCTACATAAATGCTTAAAAGTTAAAAGGAATAATTCCTTTCTTTTATTGCTGGCACTTGAGCAGGCAGAATGCCGAATCATGTGTTTTGATCTAAAAATTCGTAATACAGACATAGACGATGATTTGATTAATATGCAGACTTTAACCCTTTATCTACCGACGCGTGCAGCATTTATAAATACCACCTACTTTTAGCAGGAATATTCTTTGAAATCCACTCTTCCAAGATATATGGTAGCATGGGTTCTATGATGAGTATTGTAGCGGGGAAGGCGAATAGTTTTATTGCAGAAATTGCGTTTTCAGCTTACGGCGTTTTCAGTGATTTGCGAAGATTATCATTTTTGTCCCGAAAAAATAGTTAATGTCAAAATTTAAGTGTCTTATTTTTTTATTTATTTTTTTTTGTATGTTAATGAGGACCGTAGAAAACGATTTGACTCTTTATTTTAAGTGAACAGTTTATATAACTAGCTTTACAGAGGAATATCTTTAATTAATTAATTAGCTCTAACAGATCAAATTTCCCAAAGTTGAGTATTTTTTTTTATGTATGTCCCTTAATTTTCAATGTAGTGAACCCCCCAAAAAATATTGCATGAAAAAAACTGCAGTAAATCATAATGCGGTAGATAAAGGGTTAATGTTGTCACCACTATATCATTCCACTTAATGAAATGAATACACCATTACAAATTGTAAATAAAATTCAATTTAAAAAACTTAATGATTGCCTACACTTACAAAAAATTATTATTGAGGAATGAATTTAAAGGAAAAAAAAAATTTCTAAAAAGTGTATGTAATTAAAAACAAGAAAATAATATCGTATTAGAAATCTGGAGTTTAAAATGACAATCATAAAATAATGAAAAAAAAAGTAAAAGCAATATATTAAGAAAACCAAGCCACATTGAACATTTTAAAAAAAGAAATTTTCCAAAAATCATAAAAATTTTGAAAATACAGTAAATGCTGAATTAAAATTTAATTTACTAATATTTATGGATAGTAATTAATGATTTATGTATATTAGTATTACTAAGTATATTAGTATCCCCACAATTAATCATTAATAATAGATACTAATTAATGAATTATTATATACCGGCCAATGTAGGTGGATATTGATGATACAGAAAATCGACAGCGTCCATGCCGTATGATCTTTCGGTATGTTACAGATTCCTAGAGTGCCTGTCTGGCTTGGGTGTTCTCGGAAAAATTAAATTCCTAGTATGATTTCACATAGTTAGAGATAAGGTGGCTCTCTCTGGGGAGGAAACTGGGTGTCAAAATTTCATTGCAGTAATTAGAATCGATCTATATGGTGTCGCACTAAAACGTGATATCAGCTTTCTGGGAATGGGCTTGGTCTGCAATTATAAAACACCAATACACAGCACTATATGAAAAAAATATTAGAGTTATTGTAAAATATTTTACTGTAATAAATATAAATTTTCGGTTATGATAGAAGCTTGGAAATAATTTCAAAAAGAAATTAGACTTCTTGATTATTCGAAGTTTGGTAACCTTAAGATATCAGTGACAAAGTAGACATTGAATCCTTTCTTCTTTTATCCCTGGCACGTGTTTGCGCTACATATTATGAAATGCAAACCGTTCATTGTTTGTTCTTTATCTCTTACGATAAGGGAATAACGTTTGAGTTAGACTAGACGTTTATCTTAGTTTTGTTAAAACATTTTGAGAATATATGTACGTATAAGACAGCGTTTCTCAAACTGTGGGGTATACCTGGGGAGGAAAATGAAAGAATATTTAAAAAAAAAATATTAATTTTTTAAAAGGAAGCAAAGTTAAATATATTCTGACATAATAAAAAAAAATTAAATACACATTTACTCTGATGCATTATACTTATAAATATATCAGTACTGCAAAAGGGTATTTGATATAGTTAGTTTATTAATACTAACAAGGAGAGGGCACGACTAAGGGAATTCATTTCAGGTCGAGATTTGGTGTAATTGTAGTACTCCTTTAGGTTGTTCCACCCTCAATGTAATTCCGCCGAATGGGCAGTCAATTCGGAGAAAAAGCCTTCGAAATTCATGCTTAGCTCTTTTATGCAATTAAATTTCAGTTTCCTTCAACGATTTTGTACCTTGGTTGATATATCGTCTGCATACTATGCGCGAGGTTTGAATTCGATTCATCGGTCATTTTTTTTTCATTTCATTTAATATTTTTAAAATTAAATAAACTCGTATTTATGAAATTTTTATTAAATGTTAAATGATATTTTATGTAATTATTTTGTATTTTATAAATTAAAATCAATTAAATCAATTTATTATTTAAATTATTTATTATTAAAATTATTATTAATAAATAAATTTAAAATAACTATTAATTAAAATTATTTAAAATAATTATTATTTAAAATTATTTAAAATAATTATAATTTAAATTATTTAAAATAATTTTTATTAAAATAATTAATAATTAAAATTAATTAAAAAGAATTATTAAAATTATTAATTTATTATTGAAAGTATTAATTTATTTTTCAAATTATTAATTTATCATTCAAATGATTATTAATTTATTATTCAATTTATTATTTATTATTGAAATAATTATTAATTTTTTTAAAATTATTTAAATAAATTTTTAAAATTATTTAAATTTATTTAAAAAGGACTTATTAAATGTTTTATAAAATTATAATATATTAAATTAATAATATATATAAAAATACATATTTTTATTATATTAATTATAAAATAATTAATTTAATAATAATATTTTTTATAAATTAGTTTATATTACATATAATATTTTATTTATAGTATATTTTATTTCACATCATAAAATTATTTGTAACTAATTTTTATGTATAATATCATTTAATATTTATTATATATTTTATTATAATAATTGTTTATTAATATAAAATATATTTATAAAATTTAATGTAAATATTTATATAGTTACAGTATTTTTTACTTTATAAAATACAAAGTAATTACATAAATTATGATTCAATATTTAATAAACCTTTCATAAATAAGTTTATTTAATTTTAAAAATAATGAAATGAAATGAAAAAAAAATAGACCTATGAATCGAACCCAGACCTCGCGCATAGTATGCAGATGATATATCAACCAAGCAACGAAATCGTTGGAGTAAATTGAAATTTAATTGTATAAAAGATATGCATGAATTTCGAAGGCTTTTTTCTCCAAATTGACTGGCCATTCGGTGGAATTACATTGAGGGTTGAACTCCCTAAAGGAGTACTACTATTACACCAAGTCTCGACCCGAAATGAATTTCCTTAGTCGGGCCCTCTCCTAGTAAGTTAGAAACAAGTTTAATAATTGCTAGTGATTTCCAAGGGCATATACAAAATTGTACGCAAAACAATATTTATCTTGAAAATTTGTACGGTTTTATAATTAATGTCATATTGTAGATTTAGCCTCCAAGAATTATATATTAGTAATGCATTCAATGCATTGGATCATATGAGGAAGGAGGATAAAAATTATGATTGAATATTGGGTCCCAAGTACTGAAACCTTGAGAAGCTCTGACAGAAACATACAGAAATAAAAAATCTGGAAAGTGGTTAAATAGTTTTGGATATTTAGCATTAAAAAGTAAAATGGATGAAAATATAGAAAAAATTATATCTGTTTATTCTACCTCATATAAATATTATGTCTAACTTAGCAATAAACCAAACAATAATTCGAATTTTTTACCTCATAATTATCATATATATTTACAATATTTCTGAAATTTTCAGAGAATTTTAGAAAAATTTTAAAAGTTATAAAGAAATAAAAACTGGGGAATATTTCAAAAATATGAAAATTAGTACCCCACAGGATTCTGAAATACAAAAATGGATCAAAATTTACAAAATTAATTTTACTTGGAATAAAAATGTTTACTTTTGAAGTTATACTAATTTTAAGAAATTTAGAGGGAAAAAAATATTCTTTTAAATAGAATTATAACGAAAATTTTAAGAAAAAAAATAAAGTAAAATTAAAATATTTTTTTTTGAAAATTGATAAAAAGTTATGAAGAGCATTATTTTGAACACGTGTATAAAATTTCAACTTGATATAAATAGTTTCTGAGAAATCCTGCACGGAAGCTAAAATTTTTTTGTTTTGCGATAGCTGAAGTTAGAGATAAGAAATAGATAGGTTTTCTCCTTTAAATTTCACTACTTATTTCCCAATAACTTTGGAATTTTTCACAGTATCAACACAGTTTTGGTACCAAAATACTAAGAAATATTGAGGCTATAACGTATATTTTTTTTTCAAAAAATTGAAAATTTGAAATTTTAGAGTCCTGTGAGATCTTAAGTTTCAAAACATTATTATTTAAAATCGCCGTCTAATGTTCTGAATATGATCATTAGAGGGAGTCAAATTCTTTTCCTTGATTTTCAATGTCTATCTATGTAGAAAAGAAATTATGTGGAATGTAGATGAGAGAATAGATATAAAAACAAATTTTTATGTTAAATACTGCCACAAGGGGATACTAATCTAAGTATTTGAGTTTTACAGTGAAACAAAAATACTTTTTGTTAAAGAAAAATAAGTATTTTGGTACTTTTTAACATTTATTGCCTTTAGAGGAGACCTATTACATAGTTTCTAAAAAAAAATGGTGCATGGAACGCCATGCGATAGAAGTGAAACTTTTTTGGAACATTGATTATTTGCTGTAATATTCCAAACTGACAGTGTACATGTCTCAGTCGCCTAATTTGCAAGAAAAGTATTCGTGGTGAATTGAATCTTTCTGATACCAAATCCAAAGTACGAAGATATGTTGGATTTTCTGGGTATACAAAACTATTAAATTTTGATAAATTTATTATACATTTCCTACTTAAACTTTGTCGGCAATCGTAATATTCTTTAATGTCTTCTAAATTAAATTCCCGGTGAAATATTTTTCTGCTCAGCAAAAAAAAACAGGCGTTCTCAAATCATTTCTAAACCATAATCTATCACAAATCGAACACCCGTGACGGAAACGATTATCAATGAATAGCGTTTCAAAATCTTTGTGAGCATTTTTATGGGTGAGTGAGAATTAACGGAGCACTGTTCAGCTACATGGGGCTTTTGGG
>BMAV01018184.1:0-12208 GCA_019973955.1 Trichonephila inaurata madagascariensis
GTTCTTCTTCTAACATAACCCCAAAGTTCTTTGACGGACGATTAATGGCAAAATTTTCCAACCCAAACCCAAAGAAGAAAAACGAAGCAAAGATGCAAATAAGAAAACCCTTTTAAAAAAGGATAGAAAGTTTAGTGAGTAAAATGGCAATTTAGAGAAAGTGAGTTCGAGATGAAAAGTGTGGATCGACGGTTTAGAATCAAGACGCCCACCCCGCTAATCTATACAAGGTGCATACTATTGCACACGAGCCCATCAGTCTACCTGAAAGTAACTGTATCATTGAGTATTCATCCAAGGTAGGAAGATTGTATTCTGAACGCTAGTAAATTATTGAATCGAGATTAGGCGGATCTAATTAGTTATATTGATAAGTAATCTAATAGCGCGATCTGAGTACTTTGGTTTATTCTCACTTAATATAAGTTTGTTCGATATCTAAGTAATTTAAGTTAAATTCTTAATAAAAGTCATATTAAGAATTATAGAATGTCTCATCCTTCCGATAATCCCACACCTCTAACTTACGCGGAAACCCCAAGACATAGCTATCGACAGATGGCTATGTCGCACAATTGTCCACGTAAAAGCTGCTCATCAATTTTTGTACAATATACTCAGGATATTTCCCACGGCCTTGCTTCGCTTCTTCTAACTTTTTCTCCAAGTGGTACTGAATTGTTGATCCAAGTAAGAATGGGCTGCTGGAGACACTAAACACCACTCGGCAATGCCTATAATGTATAAGCTCTTCTTCACTGTGCCACTGTGACGTCTCTCGCGTCTTTCTGTTAACATAACTCCTATGTTCTTTGACGGCCACGATTAATGGCAAAACTTTTCCAACCCAATACCAAGAAGATAAACAAAGATATTATGCAAATGAGATTTACTATAAAAGGATAGAAGCTTTGATGATAGGATATAGCGTGGCAAGCCTAGATATAGCGCGGCAGGCTCAGAGATAGTATTGTGGAAGCATTCTGATCGATAGCGTGACAAAGCTTAGTGTGAATCTTACAGATCAAGAGTTAACAGTCCGATAGTTTTGGGAAAGAATAGAAGCCTAAGATAAAGAAGTTGGAATCATCGTTTATAAAGTTTATAGATACCATTTTCTAAGTAAAGGAAGGAGAACTGAAAAAGGTAATATTAGATATAAGTAATTAGATGCATAGGATTATTAATGATAATTGAGATAAAGGATATAGTTGCGTGATCTGACTTGAATACGTGATTTAATTTGGGCTTGACTCTCACTTTAATTAAAATTGTCAAATTAGAATTTAAGTAATATAAGTTAATCTTAATAAAAGTTGTATTAAGAATTATTATGTCTCATCATTTTGATAATCCCACACCTCTAGCTTACGCGGAACCGGCACGACATGGTCATCACAGGATGGCTATGTCGCAATGGCGCCCGAACGTATTTAATTCTGGGTTAGGTAATGTAGGTGGAAGTACGGTTCTACCTGAAATGTACTTTTCAGGTCGGAGAACATTGCAGAGTTTATAGAGTGTATAGATAACAACATACAGTTACTTGAAATCCCAAGTAATCTGTCATGTGCTTACTTAAAAAGTCATCTCAGGGAAGGGCTCAAGATTGGTATTCGATATTTGGTGCGTTGTTAGTGCAAAATACAGCCACGGATTTTGCGCAGCTCAAAGCTGAATTAGCGAAGGCTTTTCCCGCGGTCAAAAATAAGAAAGAACTACAGTCGGAGTTTTATGCATCCCAGCAGGGAAGAAATCAGGATGCTACTGATTTTGTGTATAGATTACTAAAAATAGAGAGAAGTTTAGAATTAGGAATGTCCCAAGCAGACTTAGTGGATCATATTTTAGTTCGACTCGAACCACAGGTACAAGACTATGTGGAGGTGCGCAATCCACAAAACACGATACAACTTTTAGAAGTCTTGGCTAAATTCGAAGAGAGATATTCTTGCAAATTACAAAGGGGTTATCAGAACGATAATATAGAAAGACGAGGTCAAAATGCGCATAGGATGCCTAATTTTGAAGCTAATAGTAGAAACTGGAGGAATTCTGAAATAAGACGAAGACCAAATAACAGTAGAAATGAGTTCTCAAGAATAGCCGTCAAAATAATAGAGGGTTCGAGAGGAATAGGTTTCATAATAATGATCAGAGATTTAACAACGAGCACCAGGTGCGAAATAGGCAAATATTAATTTTAACAGGGCCGTAAGAAATAGGGTTCAGTGAAAATTTCAATCGAGGCGATAGGACATAAAGGGACGATTAAACATTGTAAGGTTAATGATCAACTCCAAGAGGTGTCGACAAGAGACAATTAGACACCGATATGTATAGCACCAATAGAACTTACGTTCCTATTTTATTAATAACACGGCGCTATGGGACACCGGAGCGATAAATCATTTATATCGGAAGTATATAGAAAATATTTTTCTATAAGCAGAATTAAAATCACTTGAGCCCAGGTAATAACAGCACAGGTGCGAGAGAAATACTTAAAACAGGGGGATTGTAGAATTGAAAATTAGGATCAGACAATTCGAGAAAAATTGGTCATTTCATGTGTTGAAGATTTAGAATACCCATGTATTCACAGGTATGGAATTTCATAAGTGCGTCAGAATCGACAGTAGATTTTAAGTAAAAGAATCCGTTGAAAAGAAAATTCAGATTCTACGTGTAGGGGCTGGTTGGAACCAATTAAGAGGAAAAGTTGAGATAGATTTATCTAAAACAAAAGGAATTGAAGTAGAAAAACAAAAACTACAAAAGGAAAATTTGTTTAGTAGTTTTTAAGGGGTTATTTTCAGAGGAAACCAGGTCTTACTCATGTTTATACCATGAAATTGACACGGGAGATAACCCACCAGTAGCTTCAAGGCCTTATATGTATGATCGCATAAGCAAGCAATAATAGATTTTCACATACAAAAATGTTACAAGAGAGCAATTGTTCCAATTCAGTCCCCATACGCGTCACCATTGTATTATGCAAGAAAAATAATGGGTTACCACCGGATAATCCGGAAGCATATATAGATTTGCAGTAGACTATAGAAAATTAGAATTCGATCCTACAAGTATCGCGATACCTTTACCGTTAATAGATGATTTATTAACGAACATACCATATACAACAATAATGTCATCTCTTGATCTAAGTGGGTACTTTCAAATGGCAGTAAACCCCAGTGATATAGTTAAGACCGCATTTGTAGTAAAAAGTGGCACTTATGCTTTCAAGCGGATGCCATTCGGTTTTATCAAGGAACGCTCCCAATTTTCAAAAGGCAATTGACATAATCCTAAAACCGGTGATAGGGAGGTTTGTGAGTGTTTACATGGATGACGATAATCTCGTCTCCATCCTTCCTCACCATGTTGTTGAACATTTAAGGGAAGTTTTTCACCGTTGTTAAGGGATGCAGGATTGACATTAAATAAAGAAAAATGTAAATTTGGGTGCGATGAATTGAAATAAGCTGAGACAATTATTAGTAAAGAAGGAATTAAAACGGATGAGACAAAGGTTAGAGCTATACAGGAGATGAAACCGCCCGTAACTCAAAAAGAGGTGTCAAGTTTTTAGGTATATGTGTCCCAGTGGTACGCGAAATTTATTATATGCGGATATTTGTGAGAGCCACTTTATAATCTTAAGCGAAAATTTAAAGGCTTTGTCTGGTCAATGAAGCACAAAGGCATTTCGAAAGAAGTTGAGAGGCGGTAACAAAAGCGCCAGTTTTAAAATTACCAAACTTTTCAGGAGCCATTCGAGTTATTTACAGATGTGCAGTTCGATTGGTTTAGGAGCGATGCTTAACCAACAAAACAGACCAGTGGTATTTGCGTCACGTACGCAGAACGGCGCAGAGGAATTACACAGTAACCGAAGAATGTCTAGCAGCAGTAGTATGGGCGTTGAACAAGTAGAACATATTTGGAATATTGCAGTGGTATGGCAGCAGATCACGCCGCATTAACACGCTAACACATGGCAAAAATTTGTCGAGTAGGATGATTAGATGGGCACTAAAGTTAGCAGAATTCAATATAGAATGGGAATTTGCCGGGCCAAGAATAAAATGCAGTGGCTGACATTCTTTCAAGGAATCAATTAAAAAGTATAATTGGTGACAAAATTAGTGTGCCATAATCAAAAGATTTGGAGTACTTACTTCATGAGAACAATTAATAATAAATGAGCAAAAAAATGACCCAGAGGTAAGGTCATATATATATAGATGTTAGAAAACCCGGAAGATAACTCAGTTAATGCAGCGTCTGTGAGAATTGGTCCACGATTTCCGTTGGTGAAGGATTGTTATTTTGTAAACACGCAGCATGTTAGGTGAAATGGTAGCTACATTCCAAATCTTTAAGGAATGAGAATAATAGAGAATTTCATGACAAAAGCCAATCGCGCGCTGGACACTTAGGCAGATTTAAAACGTATCATAAAATTCGGGACGTTTATTTATTTCCGTACATGAGAAAATTTATTGATCAATATGTCTCTACATGCCATATGTTACTTAAAGTTAATAACTATAAAACGCGCGTTACCAGCTGGTCGGTTAAAATCAATTATATCAAGTATCCGAATGAGATAGTGACGTTAGATTTGTTAGGCCCGTATCACTATATCGAGAATAAGACGTAACCGCTATATTTTAGTAATAACCGATCATTTCAGCAATGGGCTGAAATTATACCTCTTAAAACCTCATCTCGTATAATAGCGGATATTTTTTGATAACTTTATATCGCGTTATGGAGCTCAATAAGGTAATAAGTGATAATGGTCCCCAATTTATATCCGAGATTTTTGAGCACTTAGAGGTGAAAGATTAGGCATAAGGCATGTGAAGACTGTTGCATACCACAAGCAAATCGGACTGAAGAGTTAATCGAGATATAGTGCAAATGATGATTTACAAATTACGTTAATGATCAACACGATACTTGGGATCAATTCTTACGTGAGTTTGCTACGCTATTCATTGCGGCGGTAGATGAAACAACGGGAAAAACACCTGCTATGAATTATTTTAGGTCAGCGAAAATTGATTACACCATTTCAAAAGTAGGTGCGAACATGAAAGTTCAAAATTCAAAAATCCAAAATATAGAAGTTATTCAGGGAAGCTAGACTAAGTGCGAAATTAAACGGAAGGTGGGAAAAATATTATAATAGACGTAGAAAAGACATAAGAAGCAAAAGAGATAAATGATTAGATTAACAGTAGGAAACACACCTGTAGGATTCCAGCAGCTAACAAGTATGCGCTAAATTTAAGAAACAAAATTTGGGGACCTTATAGAGTCTTAGAAGTTAAGAATTTAATAATATTTGTAAACGCGTCGGGAAAAGAGATTAACAGTTAACGTAGATCAAATGAAATATATCGTCGCAGGAAGTAGGCGAGGTCGAATTAAGAACAGTATACGAATGACAGATCAGAGTCAGAAACTCGTACTTTAGGAAAAAGTGTACACCAAAAAAGGATTAAATAGTGCAATATGGGAAAGAAAAAATCTGCGCGGTGTGAAACTGTGGAGTTAGAGCAAAAGTTGGTAACCAATCAAATCCAAGCCTGGCCGAGAGGACCAAAAACAAACTGGTCAGATCACTTACCTAGTTCGGTTGAGATAAGAAAATAAAAACAAAAGGTTTAAAATATAATAAGAGTTATTAAAGATCAGGTGTGTGTCGGGGAACCGTGGACACAAAAGAAAGTGAAAAGGGAATAATAATAATAATAAAAAGACAAATGTCATCCAGTACTATTTCTAGAAACAGGAAAAGGAACAAAAAGAGAGTGCACTGAAGTTACACAGATGAAGCAAGATACAGTTTAAGACCAAGACGGAGAACAGAAGAACCCAGACCAATACGGGACACAGTTGGGAAGTCGGAAAGGACGACAAGGAGATTACAAGCACTTAGAAGCACGAAATTCCAGTACAACCGAGGAATGAAAAGTGATGACACCTCATCGTTGGGCATGAATGTGGGAGAAAACATATAATCAGGTTGTATTGTTTCATTTTTTATGATCTTCCAACAAGTGGTCGGAAGAATTATGTACGAAATTCTAGGCGGTACTTGAGAGACCTAAGCCAAGTCAAACACTACGTGAGTGTTCATTTAATTTTGAACTTTTTGACTTGTTAAAATTTTTTCTGAAAGCATTTTATAATCACACATTTGTTTGCTTCGATGTATGACTTCGTGGATGCGAAAATTCCTTTGGTTATTTGTTTATAAACAGTTTGCTAGAAAAATGACGCCATTGTATAATATGTGTATATATATATAATTTGTTGTATTGTTACGTATTATGAGGCATCTGGTTCAGGGGAGGCGCGTAGTCAAGGGCACTAACAATAATAATGGCACGGCGCTGCGCAGCTCATTGGGAGTTTTTGTTGAAACCAGATGTGGGGATGAGATGAAAATTTATTGTGATATATATAAATAATATATAATTGTGAAATTGATTAATATTATGGAAATAGAGACTCAAATAGTTTTCATTTCAGGAGACTGACCCTGAAAATCTTGAAAAGTATACGAATTATAGCTTCAACAAGAAGGGCGACAGTTCAGCTCCACATATGCAGTGTTAGGTGGGTCCTGCTTTTAGAATATTTATTTTAGAATATATAAGTGTATAAATATTTTAAGTAACTGAATGTAAAGTGAGAGTGGGCATAAATTAAGCAGTAATTATTAATGTTGGCCTAGTTATTGGGTAAAAATTTATTGTCTGGTTTAAAATTAAATTGAATATTAAAATTTAATTCTAAGAATGAAAATTAAAGTCAAGATAATTTTTGGAAATTATAAAATTAAAATTTAAGATTAAATTGCAATGAAAATTAAAGTCAAGACGATCATGAGAGTATAAAAGTTCCAAAATGAGGATTTAAAGGTTAAAGGCTAAAATAAACAAGCGAAGAATTTAGAAATAGAGATTTAGACACGTAATTTATTAAGAGGGCATTGAGAACCCTTAAATAAATCACGTTTTCTTCTTGGAGGGGTTGTGACGTCTCGCGTCTTTCTGTTAACATAATAACTCCTATGTTCTTTGACAGCCACGATTAATAGCAAAATTTTCCAACTAATACCAAGAAGATAAACAAAGATATTATGCAAATGAGATTTACTATAAAGGATAGAAGCTTTGGTGATGCGTATAGCGTGTGAAGCCTAGATATGGCGCGGCAATCCAGAAGATAGTATTATGGAAGCATTCTGATCGATAGCGTGACAAAGCTTAGTGTAGATGCCTTTAGGTCGAAGTTAACAGTCGATAGTTTTTAGGGGAAAAGAATAAAGCCTAAGATAAAAAGAAGTTGGAATCATCGTTTATAAGTTTTAGCAGATACCATTTTCTAAGTAAAAGGAAGGAGAACTGAAAAGAATATGTTCAGTACCAAGTAATTAGATGCATAGGATTATTAATGACAATTGAAGGATAAAGGATATGATTGCATTGATCTGAGAGCTTGAATACGTATTGATTTAATTTGGGCTTGACTCTCACTTTAATTAAAAATTGTCCGAGTGAAATTTTAAAATAATATAGATTAATCGCAACAAAGTACTTGTTAAAATTATTATATACCATCATTTTGATAATCCCACACTCTAGCTTACGCGGAACCGGCGACTTATGGTCATCACAAGGATGTGGCTATGTCGCACCTAAACTTTCACCAAGAAATTTCGATCCTGCTCATAGAGGTTTATTTGCAGAAGGCTTTTCGTATATCAGCCGAAACACCAAATCTATACAATCCGAAATCTTGCTTTATGAAGGATCAATTCAATCAAGTTTAAACCCTTTTTCCAAACAGTCATTGAAGCTGACCGCCATGGTAGGGAGACAAGGAATCGCTCTTCTTCATCAACCTTGACAGTTCTTAAGAAGTGCTCGTGAGGCTTCATGAAGCTCCTCTTTGGTTTTGGTGCAGGAATCTTTGTGTCCCCGAAGTCCAATCTCCCACAACTTCAGAATATCCATCTCTTTCACAAATATGGAGGCCACCAACATAGCATTGCGAAGAATTCTCACTGTCAGGTGATACTTTACCTGACAGAGTCCATCAGTATTATTGTCTCCATGGCAACAAGCCCACAGGATAAAATTCTGCGCTGGCCAGTCATGAGCTTCCCGATTGCATCTGATCCAAGAAGCACTTGTACAGATCGTGACTCTTTCCCTACATTCAATAACTGGATCTTCATTTCATTAAGTTCTGAAATCCAAGAACCTGGAGTGACTGATGCAATGTTGTCGCATATAGATGTCTGATCTAATGCTTCCAGGTTACATGTAACACTATTGTTTTTGATTTCTTAATCTTATTCTGTAACAAGTATGTTCACACTTGTCAGGTTTAATCTACCTAAACAATGAGTGCATCAGGATTTCTTTTCTGAGTGGGATATATCCCATTTTTTCAACTACATTTTTTAATACATAAGACGTTTGTGACCCAGAGTCACAGAATTGCCCTACAGGATTTCTTTGTTACCACACACCATTTTTAACTTCAAAGTTTGGAGAGAAACACCCTGGGACTGGTAATTTGTTGACCATATTAACTTCAACTTTTATGACACCCTCTGTGCTCACTGTATGAATCTTGATTCTTAGCCTTTAGAGACTCACACATAAGTGGGACATGCTTTTTACCACATATTACACATCTTAAATATGTCTTACAAAAACGAGCTGTATGCTTTGGTGTTAAGCAAGCAAAACAACATTGCTTCTCTCTTAAAATATTATGCCTTTCAGTCAAACTCATCTTCGGCAGAAAACAATCTTGGCTCAGGTGTTTCCAGTACAAAAACACATTCCTTCTTCACTTCCTTTGAAGCTGTAGTTAATAAATTGGCAGCTGTAGGTATCTTTTCGTGGAAAATCTCTTACTTTTCTTAAAGATTGGCAATTTCATATACACCGAAGCCAAAACCAGCCACCAGCCAAATAGATTTTCTTCTCCCTCTGTTTCTTAACAGCAGGAAAGTCATTAAATTGGTTAAACGTTCTTTAGCATCTGTTGAGGCTGCTGAGTAGCACTTCTATTCCACTTTGGATTTCAAAAAGTCCTCTCTTGAAAACATGACTCAACCATGGGATAAAAAGAATTGAAGCACACTTTCGTAGTCACTCTAAAGTCTCTAAGGCTGCCAAATTCGAGTTTATCATACAGAATGTCATTGAGAGAGATATTTTTCCTGTTTTTGCACCGAAATTATGAGCTTTAACAATTCACGAACATAAACCTCCACTCATAGATAATCTCTATAAATCTCGCTTTTAAGCTTTCCACCGCTTTTGGCATAATTATCTGCTGTTGCCGGAGCTCTCTACTACTCTCCGGGCTCGCGAGGAAGCCATTTACAGTAGCGAACAAGGTTCATTTTGTTCTCGAGCGCGATTTCATCATCGTCATGGATGCTGGTGACCCAAATTTTAGCCAATCTTTAATATTGCCACTAAACTGTCTAAATTCTAATTTTGGCAGATTAAATTTCTTTTTAGCGCCAGATATAACAGTATTTTGAGACTCACCAGAAACTGGCAATGTTGCCTTGATTCTCGCCAACTCCAGTTCGTGTCCTCTTATTTTTCCACTTTCTTCATATTCTAGCATTTTAATCTTTCAGCTTTTTCAAAATTCTTTTAGTTTTCGCTCACGGCCGTTACTAAAATATTTGTCACAAAGTCTGGATCATCCAGGCTCTCTTTGCTTTTCAAGAAAATGTCTTTAAGTTCCAAAATTTTTACTTATCTGGAAATATCTCTCCAATTTCCTTTGCCACAAACAACAAGTCCTCTTTCAAGAAGACTTTAGCTGCTTTAAATATGTTTGCCATGTTTGTTTCCAAAAACAAAATCCTGTCGCGGACGCCAGAAATGTAAACAATGACACTTAAACTATGGTTGCGGATGCCGTGTTCTTCACTCAAATGATCCAAAGGATCTCCAGATGAGTGATACGTGCATAAAATATAATAATATCTTTTTAAATACAAATACTCAGCTTGATTTTATATCACAGCTCTCTTTATGAACAGTAAATCAAATCAAAACCAAAACTCAAAACTATGTACACAATGTTGCCATATAGCACAATCTAAATTAAAACAAAAACAATAATTTCTTGGATATAGTTGGGCGGCTTGAAAATAACTTACAGCATGTTAAGCGGAGGGACCAGGGAAAAAACCATCCTTGACTTGGATGGAAAAAAAAAAACAGTCCGCATACTCATAACTAACTCTACTTAATTACTACTTAAACAACTATACAATTTGTATGTCTTAAACTGCTGTTCCATCCTTTTGAGATTACAAAGAGACTTGGAGACTGGGTTTTCTTCTCCAAGTTGAGGATAAATTGGAATTCGGTCTGTCACCCTGAAATGAAAAGCTTCTCTTTTAAGTTACTTGGCAAAAATCTATATTCACATAATACCAGTACCGGATTTTTTCCCTGGTCCTCGCTCAGATGAGGGCATACCCACATATGTAAAGGCAGAATACACCATGATTAAAATGCAAAACTGTTAATGTTGGTCCTAGTTAATTGAGTAAAATTTATTGTGGCTGTCAAAAAGGAGTTCAAATTTTTAAGATGAATAATGAAAATTAAAGTTTAAAAGCTAAATGTTAAATTAAGGACTTAAAATGAGGATTCAAGGTTAAATTTAAATAGAAAGTGAGGAGATTCAGAAATAAAATTTAGGCACGTAATTTCTTAAAAAGAGTCATGTAGACCCTCGAATAAATCACGTTTTGCTTCTTGGAGGGATTGTGACGGCTCACACGTCCTTTCTGTAACATAACCTCTTGGGTTCTTTGACTGACCAAGATTAATAGCCGTCTTTTTCCAACTTAAAATCCAAGAAATTGAAAACGAAAGTATAGAGATGCAAATAAGATAGCCTTTAAAAAGGACAGAAGTTTTGTGCAGCGCGATAGCAATTTAGAAAGTTCAGTTAAGAAAAGGTAGAAGTGTAATTTGACGGCTTCCCAAAAGGAATCACGGATATCTAGCCATTACTACAAGGTGCATACTATTGCACACGAGCCCAACAACCTATCTGAAGGTGTTTGAACCGTTGCTGAAATTCTAGGTAGGAAGATTATTTTCCGAATTCGTAATATTATTAGGATTGAGTAGGCGGATAATATAACTATTTGAAAAAGTATCAAATTCGCGATCTGTTTTAGCTACGGCTACGTGTTTTGGTTTATTCTCACTTAATATAAGTTTGTTCAATATATAAGTAATTTAAGTTAATTTCTTAATAAAGTCATATTAAGAATTCTAAAATGTCTCTTCATTTCGAGAATCCCACACCTCTAACTTACGCTGACCCACAAAGATATGGTCTTCAAAGATCGACCATATCACATCCTTTTCACTTGACTATAAATAATAACCTTCAGTAACATAAATCACGGTTCCTTACAAAGATAACAAATCAAAAACGTCGTATAATGTCATCAAAAGTATACTCCCTCGTCAGAATAACAAACAAAACCCATTACAAAAGTTCGACTGTATTTTTCTTTGTAGTGACTTTATAACTACTATATTTTTTCTATTGCATTGTTTTTTCGAAAATTATTTCCATAATGTACAATTTTTCTCTATAAGGAGAAGAAATATGTTGAAAGACAATGATCCAAGTTCAATCAATGCTTCATTGTCAATTCCATATTTATCTTATTTTATTATTTGTTTGCATAAAAAGTATTTTTTCTCAAAAATTTAATAAATGATCAGGAAATAATTTTGGTATGAACAAAATGAATTTAAAAAATTTATTCCTTAATTTTAGAATAAATACCATAAATTTGAAATCAATATAATTTTTTGACCATATAACCTTTTTCATCAAAAATAATCCGATGGGAAATGTTGATTTTTTCGGGTATATCTAGCAATAAAATTATAATAAAAATCACAAATTATAATCAAATTATAATAAAATTTTTAATTTTTATATTGATTAAAATGTCCTGCATCGACAAGATTTACTTCAAAGAGTCTTTTACATTTATTTTTAATTTAAAAAAGTACTTTTTAAAAATTTGAAAAAAGTATTCTTCAACTAAAAACAGTCGAAAGAATATAATGTAAATAATATATTATAACAATAAACA
>BMAV01018185.1:0-27930 GCA_019973955.1 Trichonephila inaurata madagascariensis
TTGCGGGAATGGTTTTAATAAATATTTTAATGGAATTCTTATCTTCATATGAAGGATACATTTAATGAATATGAATATAGTGATTTAAATTCTTTATTTTGTTTTAAGTAAACTGTGTGACGAAATTTATTTATTCTTAAAATACATACATTTTTAGAATATAAATTTATTAGTACCTTAGAAAAATATTTTTAAATTATTGTTTATTTAGCCAAAATATTTGTAGTCAAATATATTAACGTTATTTATTTAAATCTTATATATATATATAAATAAACCTTTCAGCCTTCTCTTTAAGTAAATTACATAAAAAAGCATTCTCTAATAGTCTTCAAATGTTTTCATATTTCTGTACTGTATGTTTTTAAACTTCAGTAATTACAAATATACAATAGGAAATATCTAGAAATAGGAATGGAATTTAAAATGGAATATTTCTTTCTCTTAAAAATTGGGAAAAAGCAATTGTAATAATCAAACTTTTTATGTTGAGGAAACAATCTTAAATACTACGGTAAAAAAATTTACTTCCAATAAATTTAATTGATTAGGTGTCATTATAATAAATAAAAAGATAAATGTATGCTACTTTTTATTTTCTCCTAAACACAAACCAAGTATTAATTTACCTGCCTATAAATGATACTGTTAAATGAAAGGATGCTGTGATATTTTTTTTTGCTACGTATCATTAAAAAGTCTTTGTTTTTAGCAATGAAAAATGAGTTGACCTTATATGTATGGATATAAATCTCAATAATTATCTCGAATTTTATCAGTTAGAAGTCATCAGGTCCAGGCCGAAAATGTTTTCTGTCACTCGCATGATGCATTGAGGGATAAATAATGAAACCGCAAAAGAGACTCGACAACTTTCTTCGGTTGGACGAAGGGAAGAATGATTGATTGCTGCCTACCTTCTTTTACTTCGCGCATTGGATTGTTGACTTTTTCAGAGTGTGTCAGAAGTCTGAGTTGCTTGTTCACACCATGATTTCCTTTCAAGAGTTCTGTCACACCGAGGCTTTCGTCAGTAAGTGCTTTTCTTTTATTATTGTTTCGAACGAGTACTCGAAAGTTGTGATTCGGTCGAAGGTGGTAGGGGATTCGTATTTATTGTTGTATGGACTGCTTTGCGTTGTTTGACAGTTTGGTTGCGCTTTTTGGAATTTTAAGTCAGTGTTTCTCAAACTGTAGGGCGCACCTCCCGAGGGGGGCGTGAGCATATTGATAAGTCAAAAACAAAGGATTACTTAAACAAATTTTAATTTACTGAACAAAATACATTCTGACACAATAAAAAATTAAGTACAAATTTACAATTATAAATATATGAGTACCGCGCAATGTATTTTATAATTAATTTAACAATACTAAGAACAAATTTAATAATTATCAGTGACCCCATGGGCTTGTCAAATATAAAATTATATGCAAAAATTAACACTTATCTTGATAATTTGTGTGGTTTATAGTTGATCCCTTAAATGCTGATTAAAAATTAGGCGATTCGCTCCCCAATGCCACCATTTAACAAGTAGGCGAGCGAATGTGGTGTATGGGGGAAGGGTTGAAAAGGAATAAAAAAACAAATTCTCTAAAGGTTAGTAAATCCTTCGCAAAATATTGTACTTCGGAAAGACGAATATATACGTCCAGTGCAATTAATTCATTGGATGAATTAGACGTTTATATACGCCGGTGGCACTTAAGAGTTTAAAGTCGTATTATAGGTTTAGCGTCAAAGTATAGTATTATTGAATTCAATACATTGGTATTGTATGGAGGGAGGGGGCGCGATAAAAATTATGATTGTGAATATTGCGTCGCAAATATTGAAAGTTTGAGAAGCACTCCTTTAAGTATATAAATTCAGGACTGTATATTCAATAAAGAGTTTGACATTATCATCTTCTTTATTATTATTTTATATACTAAGAAGTAAAACATTATTTAAACAAAATATGACACATCTCATCATGTAAGATATAATAGAAGCAAGTTCTTCCTTGAAAAATAAAAATTTTAATAGAAGAGAAGAGGGGAGATACATATTACACCTCAAAATAGACACATGCAATATTAAGATAATATCTACATCAATTCCTGGGATATTTCAAATTAAACATCTGTTTTTTAACTCCTTTAAAAATAAAATGTTGTTATCTTCTCCTGGTATAAAATGATGCTATCTTTGGTTTCAGCTGACATGGCAGTCACTTACGCACTGGAGACCTGAAACAACGCTCAAGCCCATGTTGACTAATAACAGCCCTATAAGTATAAATTATTATTTTTTTTCCGACTATTTGAAAAAAAATCTACTATAACAAAAAAAAAAACCTAGAAGATACCCAGGAATTAAAGAATCTCCAAATATTTACTTATTTACCGAAACTAACTTATGAAAATAACTTATGAGCACAAGCGCGTTTTTTTAAGTAAAAACAGAAAAAAAAAGATAAACAGAATAATGTTATATTAAATGAAACAGTAATAGTAAGAGCGAGCCTCACAAGCATCAATAATTTTTTTCCAAGTTTTGTTGCGAACCTAATAACATTAAGAACTATATTTTATAAATTATAAAAAATAGAGTAATCAAAAATAGCCAGAAATATTAGAAAAAAATATTTAACTACTTAATTAAAATTATGTAAAGCTATGGCTGTAATCAAAAATGTTTTGTGCTGTTTTGAAGTGTGGTGATTTCCATTTAAAATAAGAAAATTGTGCATTTCATATAATATTCTAATCTCCAGAATTCAATTTGTGTAAAAAAATGCTATTTAAACAGGAGTATTTTCTCTGAAAAGTTATTTCAAACGCAATTATACAGGCATATTTCAGAGTCAATATTTTACTAAGAGAAAAAATCATTCCATAAAAAGGAAATATTCATTTCATATAGATGCTATTAAAACCCGTTATTTTTTTTAATCAGAATGAATCTAGGTGTTTTTGTAATTTTCGAAATTGAAACATTAAAAGAAATTATTTTTTATACGCTGAACCATGTTAGATTTTTTTTTAATTCGTCATAACTTAACATTTCATAATGAACTATATATTTCATATAATACTTCCTTTAAAATTTATATTTATACTTGCAAGTTTATGAAGGAAAGAAATTATGGATTTCTCAAGTGTGATTCTGGACAATATAAAAAATGAATGGTAAGCACTTTGAGAAAATTTTTTACTGACCTTTAAATATGAGTTAAAAAAAAAATCTATGATTAGTTTTCATGTCACATAGTTTTAGTATTTAAAACAATGTTAAGTTATTTGTTTATGATTTTTACAAATAAAAGGTTTAACTTTTATACAAATTTATTTCGAAAGAGTTTGAATTCTTTGCAAATTATAAGATTTTGAAAACTTTTTCGATGTGGGAAAATAGTACCATGCTACAAAAAATTTAAATGCTTACACTGGTCAACATGATTTTTGTCTCATGAGTACCAATAGTTGTACTTAATGCAGTTTTTTATCGTGTTTTCAAATATGTATTCAGAACTTCTCCATCACCCACAGTTTTTTTTAATTTTAAGTTCAATTAATGTATTTAAATATTTTTTTTAATAAACGACCATTTGTCCATTGTAAAATAAAAACTCCTTGAGCATTGTAAACGTGATGGAACCACATGAGCTAACTCAAATGGTATCATTGCTACTGTTGTGCAAGTTCAGACATGTACAGACATCTCTTTGGCATCAGACACAAATAGACAGGTACAGACATTATTCCAGGACTAGCATGCATTCATTATTAGAACGATGTCAGTTGTGAGATAGTAGTGAACCAGTAAACAATGCACTGTGAGTGCTTTGTGTTTGGATTGTTGTATGTTACGTATCTACAAATTTATTTCTTTTAATTTGCTGTTAGTTACAAAATGCATAGAGTTTGTTTAAATCATTATAAATCTCTGTTATAAATGTGGTGAAGCGACACTCAAGTCCCAAAAAGGCGAAATCTTACTCTATTAGTAAAAGTGTTAAGAACTTTATTTTGGTGTGTAAAGTGGGGACCAAACAAGGACCCAGGGCCCCTACATATACCTCGTTGTTTATCGTGTAGTAGGCTTCTCACTGTGCATGAAAGAATGGCACACACGCCACATGCCATTGCTATCCCTATGATTTTGAGGGAACCCAAAGATCACTATCACTCTGACTATTATTTCTGCTTAACAAGCATTAAAAAGGGATTACGTCAAAAATCAAAACATACAGTATTGTACCCCCTGACTTGCAATCTGCAATGAGACCAGTTCCACACACAGCGAAGAATCTCCCATACCAAAAGCCTCCAACATGACATTTGGATGAAGAGAGCTCAGGTTCCGATAGAAGTAAGGAAGAAGAAAACAGTTTGTGGTGATACAATCCTTGGAAACCACAAGCTGTTCATCATCTGAGCCTCATTTATTGACTCAAGAAGATTTTCCTTAACGATCTCACACGAGATTTTAAAGTTAACCAAAAACAGTCTTAAATGCTTGGTTCCCGGCTAAAAGGATGGAATCTTCTTCAAAAGTGAATACAAAGATGTGTACTTATCGTAGTCGTCATTCTCAATGTAAAGACTATTTTTCGGAAGAAAAAAATGGCATAGTGTTTGTAATGACATTTCTTTTAGAGACATTTGGTATTGAACATAACCTTGCTAGAATGGCGCTTTGTTCATTGATTTCCGAAGCAAAGTTTTAAAAGCAGTAAGTTTTCTGCATAATGGAAATAAATTTCCATCAATGCCTGTGGCTCACCTCTGATAGTATGAAAGAAACACATGAAAATTTCAATTTATATTGGCAAAGCTTCAATATGCAGTGTATGAATGGAATATACTGCGTTGATTTGAAGATAATTACTTTTTTCTTGGTCTTCAGCTTGGTTACAATAAAGTACTGTTGTTTTTGTGCCTCTTTGGGATAGTAAGGCGACAGAAAACCATTACATCAGAAAAGAATGTGAATCATTCATTCCCGGACAGAAAATGGGAAACATGCCGCATTTTGTGTGTGTAATCTTAAAATTGTGTATCTACCTCCGTTACGTATCAAACCAGGATTAATGAAGAATTTCAAAAGCCATGGGCAATAATTCTGGTTTCATGTACTTAAAAAAAAAAAAAAGAAGTTTCCTAAAAATAAGTGTAGAAGCAAAAAATTAAAAGAAGGATATTTGTGGTACACAAATACGATCACTAATACATGATGAGAAGTATGAGGAACTATTAAATCCACTGGAGAAAGCAGCTTGACAAGCATTAAAAAATGTAACTCATGGGGTTTTTGGGACATCTAAAGGCGGAAAATTACCGTGATATTGTTCATGATCTTATAACATCTTATAAAAATTTGAGCTGTAATATGTGCTAAAAATACACTTCCTGCGCCTCGCACTTTTTGATTTCTTCCCGGAAAATCTTGGTACAGTGAGCGATGTTAATGGGAACGCTTTCATCAGAGAGATTTCAGTGCGGATATAAAAAGAGATATCAAGGCAAATGGAATGCTAATATGCTGGCCGATTATTGTTGACCATCACAGTGAATACTCCACAGGCGAAATAATATATAAAAGAAAATCGTGATTTCATTTCTAGGTGTGAGTCCGAATGTTCGTTGATTATTGTGTACTTAGGAAGTTCTGCAAAAAATATTAAAGTAAGCCTCTCAAATTGAGTAAATGCTTGTCTCTCGAAAACCTTGCGTGATGAAGAAGAAAAAATCGATATCATATTTGAATTCAGGAGAAGAAATGCTATCAGAATCACATATTTTTCTTTTTGAGACAAATTTTTTTCTTTTTTGTTGCCCAGTGTTATTAATAACTTTTTTTTCATATTTTGTAAATAAGTAGCTATGGCCTTAAAAGTTCGAGCAATTGCTTAGAATTCTTTTATTAATATCTAATTTTTTGTTTTAGTGCACCTACCTCTTTTACACACTAATTAGTTGAAAAGATCACTTTTTCGAAAATATTTTCTACCTTTCAAAGTCTCTATAAAATTTTAAAATAAAAGTTATTTTCAGCCCAATAGACTAGAGCCAAGGTCCGTTTAAAAATAATGTTACGGTAGTTTTAATTACATATGCATAAGTATAATGTTTGGATCAAAATTTCCTAATTTTAAAGGGGTTCTCTTCAACAAAAAAGAAACTCTAAAGAAGAAAAAACAAGTTTTAATTAACGAATAACCTCGCCGAAAATCACGTCACTTGGTTTTATTCCTACTAGAGAAAGGAATCTTTTATGACTGGAGAGATCTCGCAGAGATAGTGAATCGTTTCCTTTTGTCTAAAACTTTGCTACTGAAGAACACGTGACCGATGACATGTCAGTAACAGAGGACAAAAAAGGGAAATCAAGAGTGCTATCGATATTTCTAACACAAGGACCTATTGTTTCTATCTGTTCACAACACCTGCAGAAGTAATAGTGGCTTGTCTGAGAAAGTTGCACTTTTGGCGCTAACATTCGCCACTTGGAGAACGAACGCATTCATATTTGTTGTATGATGAACTCGCCCATTGAACTCTTTGGGTATATAAAGATTGGCTGATGAATGAGTGAAAAAAAAAGAAATAAAATATTTTTTGGCAATACAGTAATTGAACAAAGTAAAAAATAAATATCTCAGAACTGTTCAAACTAATTAATAATACAGGGAGAATACAAAAGAGTTCCCTTAAAACATTTTTCAGTTCAAAATGCCATTAATCATGCTACGTACAATCTGTTTAAAAAAATTAAGCTAACCACTATAATCTAAAACAACTGTTAATATATCTATTATTTAGGTGACTTTGCTTATTCAAAAATATTTTGAAATGTTTTCCTTATGCTTAGTGATTATGTGCTT
Organism: Trichonephila inaurata madagascariensis; assembly: GCA_019973955.1. Lineage (NCBI taxonomy): Eukaryota > Metazoa > Arthropoda > Arachnida > Araneae > Nephilidae > Trichonephila > Trichonephila inaurata. Next base: position 6,876 of record BMAV01018185.1, read on the forward strand.
GAAAATATATTCATTTAATGCTTTCTAAAATGATCTTTTGACTGTTTCAAGACAATCAAACAAAAGATAGTCTTAAAACTTCTTTAAAATAATTGTTTTAAAGTTATAGCGGTACAAATATTAAAATGGTTTTTATGTTTTATATTTTTGATATTGTAATATTCTTTTTCATTTATATTGATTTATTTTGAACATATAATGGCTTATAAGATCATTATATTATCGTCGAGTGTATGTTGGATTTTTTTTAATGCTTTTGAATTTCACGACAGATTTGTTTTGAATAACGTATTTTTGGTTTTTTTCCAAACCATCATTTTGCTCACTAGAACTAAAGACTTCCGTGATTTGATATCTAATAAGCGAATATTGAATATTAGAAAATTGGAACAATTTCTTTCCGTTTTTGATTTTTAAATTTCGATATATATTTGAAACTGTGTACATGTGGACTTTTTAACGTGACAGGTTCCTAATTTCGCATCTGATTGTTTACAGAAATTTAAGCAAAAACAAAATCAAAAGAAAACAAACCTTTTCTTTTTTTATATAGACGCTAATTAACATGCATAAATAAAACTTAATTAATCAACATTTAAGATTTCCTTCACAAATTTATCAAGAGATGCTTGATCGCTCTATTTTTTGAAGTTTTATATTTACATCACTGTGTTTCTTTTTATCGATCTCTTCTTATATAGTGAGATAGTCTAAAATTTGAACTATGTTTTAAATTCATTAAAGTTATGTGTTTTTTTCTAAGACGCGATGTTGAAGATGCAACTATTAAACGAGAACCAGATAAGAGCAAGATAGTGAAAGCAGATCATATGAAAGATCCTATTTGCATATTATAATAACCCAAACATTTTTTTGGAAATTCAGAACTGGAATTCAGTTGAGTTCAAGGTTTACCTTTTGGAAAATTTACAAGCGCGAAATTCTATTCGAAAGTCTTTAAAAATTCCCAAAGGTAAAAAATTTAAATTTAAAAATGTATCAAATATCATTTCTTATAAATTAATTATGTGCTGGTTACCCAAATGGCCACGGTTTTCAAATGGTAATTGTCTCAAACACGTGATCTGTGTTGCCGGGTCATGGGTTTGATCCCTGGTGCCACTGAAAGCCCACTGTGATGAAGAGCGTGAAGTGAAATATCTCGAGACTCACACACACACACACACGCACAAAGTCCTTCCGTTTGGTGTAGAAGATTAGAAAAGAAGTGTGGGCCAAGTGTTTTATACTTGTCATTTCAACAAAGCATAAAATTACGTGGTCCATTGCCAGTAGACTTCCTGATGCTTCAAAATTCGACACTAAAAAAACATTTAATCAAATTGTATGCGAAGAAAGGCTTTGATAAATATTGTAATTATACGCAGAGATTTAATTAAAGGACGGTGAATAAACACAAGTAATATAAAATAAATAATTTAAGTCAATTTATACTTAGATCAACAAAGAAAAATTTTATTTTAGCTACTTTTCATTAAATATTTACAATAAATATAAATATTAAAAAAATAGGAGAATACAACTTTAAGTGGTAATTAATTTTTATTCAATCTTTAAAAGTACCTTTTTTCACCCAAAACAATCGTGTCTATAAAATTTCAGTTCTTTTTCAATGCTTAAAACGTGAGAAAAACGTTTTCAATTTTTGCCCAATTCCCCAAAAAAGGGTCACTAAGTCCCCAAAATGATGAAGGGGGCTGTATTTGAAATTTTTAAATAATTAGTTTTAATCAAAAATTTTTTATAACAAATTATTGATTGTCACCCAAAATAATCATATGTATAAAATTTCAACCCAGGCCCTTTTAAAATTTTTATTAACGATTGAAAATTCCCAAGATAAAAAAATAAAATAAATGTGGGGCTAACAGTGTATGTAGGAATTGAAAAATATCACACATGCATGATAATTTATAAATAAAATGGAAAACAATAAGGAAACAACAATAATAATTCCACTTAAAATTTTACAAACGGGGTTTCAAACTGGGGGGGCGTCCCATAGGGCGTGACAAGGCCCGAGGCATATTGAAAAGTTGAAAACAAAATGTTGTTTTAAAAAGTTATTAATTTACGGAAAGTGAACAAACAAAATACATTCTGACATTATTAAAAATAAAATACACATTTGCTCTAATATAATACATGTATAAAAGTATCAGTATTGCACAATGTATTTTATAACTAATTTAGCAATACTAAGTTAAGAACAAGTTTAATAATTACTATTGATCCCATGGACTTGACATATATAAAATTATATACAAAAATTAACACTTATTTTGATAACTTGTACGGTTTGTAATTAATACCTTAACTGCCGAATAAAAGATGCGTGATTCACACCTCAATGCCACAATTTTCCAAGTAGTCGTGCGTATATGATGTATTGGAAAGAGGGAGGGGGTATAAGTTAGCCAATCCTCAGATATAAGTAAATCCTTCACAAGCACTGTCAATGCATTTTTAATGCATTTCAAAGCCTTCAGAATAATTTTATGAAGAGCAGTACACATAAATATTGTTACGTAGATCCGAGGGTTCGTGGATTTTATGCAAAACAATCACAAAGAAAATAAACAGTTCTTAAGGAGCGATGCGAATTTATTATCAAAAATCCAATCCTTTAAATACAGGATTAAGCAGCAATATTCACAAAGTAAATACCCAAAGGTCTTCACATTTTCAACAGCAACCAAACGCAATAACCAGTGTTTAAAAATACACGTAAGTAAAGATTATTCACAAGCACAGCCGAGCTAATCGCTAGTCAAAACAATCCTCACTACTCGCTGGTTTAATCCAGACCTCGCCGTCCCGGCGAGCATCTTATTTATAGGCGCGACAGAAACTTCCAGAAATATAGCCACTCGTGACATTAGTGGAGAGATTTACTGCTTTCTAGAAGATTCCAGAGGGTTCCGAACTCGCCAACATGATCGCCAATGACGCAAAATGGTCGCCAAAGTCACCAAATTGGCCGCTAACTTGGTCACCAAAAATGATGCCAACTACGCTCTACCGCCAAGATTTCGCCAAGTTCTCGTTGAATCGCCATTATAAAGGGGCGGCATTGCTTGTGAATGGTACAATTTTAACATGAAATAAACGTAACATAGAGTAATATAAATGCATTAAACACTCGAATACAAATTATTTACACTATATACACAAAATTCGTAGCACTATAGTACTTCGGAAAGGCGTATACATGCGTCCGGGGCAATGAGAGTTTTGGCCGAGAGAGATGTTTATATATGCCGGTGGCCCTAAGAAGTTAAAGTCGTATTGTAGTTATAGCGTCAAAATAGAATATTATTGAATCCAATGCATTGATAGTATGGATGGGGGGTGATGAAATTTATGATTGAATATTGGGTCACAAATATTGAAAGTTTTGCCTTTTTAAGTAATTTTTAAAACCAAAAGGTAATATGCAAATAAATAAAATAGTTGAGTCTGAACACAACAATGAAAATTAATGTAAACAAAGAGTAACAGAAAAAAACTAAACAGAAACTCCTCCATTAAAGATACAGTCGAATACGAATTGCACTTACTGTAGACGAACAAAAAGCGATTTACTATAACTAAACTTTTTAAATTAATTAACCTCCAGTAATTCTCGTGCGCCATTTTTCATGCATCGTGCTTCCACGCAAGATCAGAAGAAAGTTCTTTTGTGTTAAACAAATGCGACAACCTGAGCAGTTTCTTCACGATTTTATTTTCTTACATGTGTAAAGATGAAAAAAATGCAATTTAATACTAGAATTTGTTTCTGTATATGCTGTTATGTAAAGTACACAGAACGATTAATTCTTCCTAAGAGAATTTCTATAAAAAGTATTCTGAAAAAGAGATTTATTCAGGAATTACTGAATAACTAATGCTTGTAATGATAAGTGTGTAATACAGTATAAGAGTGAAATAAGAATATGAATGAGTGTAATAAATTAATACGATAGTCATTATTTTACTAAGTTTCAGATGAATCTAATTAATATTCCTTATAAATGAGGAAAGATGGAGTAATAAATACCTGCGGTTAAAATAATATAATTCTTCTTTGGTATGATAGCATTTTTTTTGGTTATACCTCGGCATCATTTGTATCATATAAGGCTAAATATAGCTATATATTTTTTTACTTTAAATGCCTTAAGAATTTTTCCGTTATTAACTCAAGTATGATTGTTTATAAATATATGTAGGGAAGCGAAGAAATTATATGTTGAAATAATTGGTTTTTGAAAAAAAAAAACATAGTATACATTTAAAAAATGTTGAATTCCTTATTATTTTCGGAATAAATGTATTATGTCACTTTTTCTCTCTCTCTCAATTCAAAAATGTATTTATTAAATTATAATACAAAAATGTATACAATAAAATTAGTTGAAAAATATTTAATGAGAAATATGCTATATATTAGTAGGAATCTAATTGATAAATTAATCAAGTTTTCATTAATTGAATTTTGTAATTTTTATAAAAATTTATCCTTTTCCTTCCAAACAATATGTATTTGTATCCATTGTATTAGCTTATTTTTGTCATGAATATATAAATGTTAATGAACACATAACATGGAAATACTTCGATAAGGAATAGATTATTAAGAAAAGAATTACATATATTCTTTTTTTATCATCATTTTATGCTGTGTTTAGTAAATATATTTAAGAAATACATTGATTTACACTGGTCTAGATGGGCAAAGTATGTTTATTTCAGACAAATGAGGAAAAAATTCAAGTTTTGCGTTTACATTAATTAAGATAAATGCGCTAAGATGTTTTGAAAATTTTTGACTATTGCACTTATTTTGTGTGGAGAAAAGCACTACCTCGTCTTATAATTTTAATTTTCACAAAAAAAAAAAAAAAATCGCAAACTTGATACTATAAAATAGTAATACAAAACGCAATAAAACCACATTTTCAGAATATTTTACCCATAATACAATATTTATGAAAAAATTACTACATCATAAATAGATAATATGTAAACTTGTAGCGGGAGTATTTTATGATAAATAGAATAATCTATATCAATATCATTAGGAATATATAAAATTCTGTAATATAATATAATTTTCTATATACAACTTGGAAATTTGTACTGCATAGCAAATAATTTTCATATTGTAATTCTTATATGTTCTTGACTCTCCATCGAAGAAATGACATCAATTTCAAATCGAATTTAGCGAGAAAAAAATTGCTGTACACTATTTGGGCAAAAATCCGAAATTTTGTATGAATATCAATACATTTTATTTGAAGATGAATTGATCAAACATCACGTAAGGAATCTCATAACTTTTTTGAAGCAAAAATTTCTTAAAATTTATGATCATATTCATTATCCGCTAGAATCCGAAATTTAGGAATGATATATAGTCTAGTTCAGTGGTTCCCAAACTTTTTCATCTCATGGAACCCCTAGAACTTGAAGGTGCTTTCGTGGAACCCCTAGAACTAGAAAGAGTTTTCGTGGATCTCCATTCCATGCACATACTTTGAAGAATATAACTCAAAATACTATTTAAAGAAAATCAACATGTTATAGGAACTTTATGAAAAGGCAATTAAAAAATATTGCATTTATTATTAAAAAAAATTATAATTTAATTTTTATATAATTTTACTCATTAATAATATTAATTTCCAAGCACTGATCCATGCATTATTTAATAACTGGGATACGTGCTTACTTTTTTCACACAAACTGTCGAAGTCTAGGTTTATTGAGATTAAATGTATAACCACATTATATTCAAAGTTTAATTTGTTTTATACTTTGTTTTTGTAGTCACTCACATTGTGAAATATATTTCACTTAAACACAATGATCTGAATGGCATTAAAATATTTATAGCTGTATGAGAAAACCCGTGTACTCCGTATGAATTTTCAAACTAAAATTTAGATGCTGTTCTCTTGTTAAATTTAGATTATAATAACATCAAATCTGTTGTTATGTTAAAAAGTTAATTCTTCTTTCATTATAGGTTTTTTTTTACCAAAAATACAAAAAGAGGAATTTTCCATTAGGAAATTATTTAGTTTTACAGGGCATTTTATTAACTAACGAGTAGAAATTATCTCGTGGAACTCGAGATAGTAAACAATAGAATATTCTTAATCTAGTAGGAATTATATATATATATAAATATAAAGCGTTTTAATATTACTTGTTATTTTACAATATTATAATAAAAGTTTAAAAGTACTGCTTAATAAAGTCACTATATATAAATAAAATGTTTCAGTTTTAAGGAGTAGTACGAGCTATATAGATACTTATAACTACATAAACTTGATAGAGAACGTGAATCCATTTTGAATACATATTTATTTCTTCTCGAATTTTTCATTGTGTCTCTTGGAGCCCTGGGTATGTCTCTTGGAACCCCAGGGTTCCATGGAACACAGTTTGAGAACCACTAGTCTAGTTGAACAAGTGGCGTACTTAATGAACATAATAGTAAATAATAGGAAAACGTTACATCAAGCAGTGAGATATCACGTTTTGTAAAGGTTGACTCCTTTAAAGAAGAATTACTGATAATTTACATCAGAGTATTTTAAACTATTTATATGCATAAAAAGGCAAGAATGCAATCAATGTAAATGATATTTGATTGAATTTAAATTATTGAAATAGTTATAATAATATATAGTTATAATAATTATTACTCACTATAAACGATTATAATTAGTTTAACAATCGTGTGTGTAGGAGTTAGATAGGAGACTAAATATGTAAAATTTGTATAAAAATATTTATTAAGCCAAAAGAGTTAAATTAGTATTAAAAATTTAAATTAGTTATAAAGATAAGTTCAATCTCGAATAAATAAAAATCTCTCTAATGTAAAAATACCATTTTTTAATAAATCTTGTAAGTATTTTTTAATATATATTTAAAGTTTTTATTTCCACAAAACTATTTTTTATCAGTAAAGAACGATAATACAATACGGCATTGACAATCATAATTATTTAGCAATGCATAAAAAGAAATTTTTCTGCCTGTGTGTGTGGGAAAATGGTTTCACCAATTAAGTGTAAATTATTTTAGATTGCGGGTCCTTTTATTACGATATTTGCTAATATGTTGTATGTTTATATTCAATAAATCTAGATAAAATAAATTCTAAGCGGAAAGTCCTAATATTAGAAAATACAATTATGATTCAGAATTTTTCGGTGCGTAAAAATATGTATAAAAGTATTTTTACTGAAATTTTTTCAATAGTTTTTTCACTTCTGTCGTTAAGATTAATGAAAAATGATTTAATTAGTTTTTCTCAGTTAAAATAAAGCTGTTAGATTCAAAAGAAGTGAAAAATAGAAGTAAATATTTTCTGTAACTATAAAAGGGATAAAACGTAACAAAAAGGAGTTCAAATCATTTTTTAAACGAAAAATTACTTTTTTTCTTGTTGTTGATTAGTGTAAAAAAATATCTTCTTAACATTTTTTAAACACGAATCAAAATCAATAATACTGCTTTGAAAGTGGAAAAAAATTATTCTAGGTTTTCGAAGCTTCGTTAAAATATTCAGTATTGAAACGGTTTTGAAAAGAAGAAAAAAAAAGGCAACAATAAGAAATATGAGAGAAAAATAAATCTACACACATTAATATTGAAAATATCTAAATAATAAAACTGGCGAAGTTCGTGAAATTCTTAACATTTATCACGGATACGTATTATAATTTTCTGCGGAAGAAATTTGATTACTGATTGAGGTAAAGTTTTTTTTTTAAAAAACTGTTCTTTTATATTTAGTTCCTTGACATTCGAGACTCGAAATTGAAGTTAAGACTAATTTCTTATAAGTCTGAAGTGGTACAGATTATCACGTAACAGAAAAAAAAAATGTTAAAATTTGTTCTCTTATGCATAACGAATTATACAATGAAGTGAACTTGAGTATTAATAATTTATCTTCCTTTTCGTTGGAGAAAAATGATCAATGTTTCATTTAATATCTCAAGAGACAGAAGGTTTTGCGTTGTTAAAGGTTTATCCAATTTTCTTTTAAGTCAAATAAATTATGTATCTTTACCTGATAAAAGTTTCTTAATTTCCACATATCTTGATAAGTGTTACTTGCATCTAAATCTTGAATGAAACAAAAGAATCTAGTTCGTAAGGAAATCTGAAAAAAGAAGTGTAAGTATAGGTTGATGAATAATTTTAATCTTTTTCAGTGATTATCTGAAGTGATTTTATTTGAAAAATAGTTTTATCTAAGCACTGTTCTGATTTGAAGCTCGTGTAGTCACTAGGGATTTTTTGAATAGTATATTTCAGATGTAATACACAAAACATTAGTTTAATTTATAATATTAAAAATTTGATTCAATGTTTCATAACACTTCAGATTTTAATATCTCTAAAGACATGTATGAAAGATTTAATATTAAATTAGAAATTGATTTATGTCTAGATCTTTACTAAATTTTAATCTCGCCAAATAAATCTAAGAGCACAGGAAAACTATATATCATTTAAGAAAAATTCTTGTAAAACAATTGAACATTTTTGGAAATATGAGGTTTATTTCTGTTTCTATTTTCAAAGTTCTCTCACAATTACTGAACACCTTATTTTTGTTATTAAATCAAAATGATTCATTTTGATTTGATTTAATTTAATAATTTCTAGAATATATATTAAGAAATCAAGGAACATCATTAATTTAATTTATGTTAAAATAAATAGAATAAAATTTCATCATTGTATATTTCTTATTTGATTTTCTAAACAGAGAAAAAGATTCAACGTGTTGAAAGTTTAAATGTATATAATTTTGATCCCAAATCTCAACTGTTTCTTAAAATATTTAAAAATCAAAATTTGAGTTATTAAAAATACTATTGCTTGTGATAAAGTTATTATAGACTTCTTATATTAAAGAAATAAATTTCCTACATCTATTGTTAAAAATTATCTAACCGTTATATATTGGTTTTTTGATGTGATTCTAAGTTATTAATCAAAAGTGACAGTAGGACATAAAATATGAATATATTGGAGCAACCTCTGTTCTGCAATTCAAGCTTACAGCTGACTTATATAATTTTAAACTGTAAGGTATAAAATAGAATTCAATTGCGAAATACATATTTCTAAGATGAGATAGCTAATAATATTGTTAATAATTTTGTGTAAAATAGTGTAAACAATTTGTGTTTGTATGTGTAATGCATTAATATTACTCTATGATGTATTTATTTTATGTTAAAATTGTAATATTTGCAAGCAACAGCGTCCCTTACGTTATAGTGGTGATTCAAACGGAATTTATCAAAATCTTGGCGATAGAACCAAGTTGGCATCATTTTTAGCGACTTGACGACTGTTTTGGTGACCATTTTTGGCTAGTTCCTCTGTATTTTTCTGAAAATTTGTAGATAAATATACTAACTTCAAGACCTATGGCGCAAGCAGATCTTTCTCGAAAGATTTGCGAGTGCTATAAGTATAGAGATGTTCACCGAAAGTCAGTTAGTCTTGTTTTGTCAGATTAGTTAGCATTACTTTGACTAGCGATTACATTGGCTGTTTATATATATATATATATAATCTTTTGCATACGTATATTTTAGACACTGTTAGTTGTGTCTGAGAGCTGTAGAAGGTGTGAGGGCCTTCTGATATTTATTCTGCCCATTTTGCTGCTGAATCCTGTACTTAAAGGATTGAATTTTCGACAATAAATTTTTATTCTTAAGGTATGATATGTTGAATATTTTGAGCGAAAGGGAATATTTATAAAGGTGTCACTTTTATTAGAACACATGTATAAAATTGTTTAGAACATTATGACAAAAACTATTTAAATACAATATTTGGCAAAATTAACTTAGAATAACCTTTTCCAATTTTCCCTTTTGTAAAAATGTTTTTATTGTATTAATATTTTTCCTGTATTCAGCTCAGACCTCTGTACGGAGGCTCAACTAGAATTTTTGAAACGCATAACTCGTAAGTCGGTTTATCCATGTTTTACGAAAACAGAAGGGAGAAATTTTAAGAAAATACGGCGATAATTATTTCAAATGTTTGTAACTCTGAAAATAATTTGAATTTTTCAAAAATCATAGTTGTGCCTCTGTGCAGAGGTTGGCGCTATATACAAGCAAAATATTAATACAATAGAAGCATTTTTTACAAAAGGAGAACATTTGGAAAAAAGGTTATTCTAAGTTAATGTTTTGCCAAAATATTGTATTTAAATAATTTTTTTGGCATAATGTCCTTATAAAACTATTTTATACATGTATTCTTATCTAAGTGACACTAAATATCATAAATATTATCCATTTACACGCTTTTGCAAAATCACGGTTCCGAACGTAGTCAGATACCTTAAAAAGTCTTAAAACTAAACCCTACTGAACAGCAGTTATGCAATTATTTAAAAACAATTACTTTATATATTTTACATCAACGTGTCGAAATGACACCGGTGGCTGTTTGAGGTTAATCGAAATCACGGGCGTTCTAGTTTTAAGACGTGTAAGTTGAAGTTTGCCATAAGTTGATTTTTCTTTTATTTCGGACTATAGAAGTTTGTCAAACACTAATAACGTATTTGCTAACACCAAAATTTAATTTCTTTCTTAGGTTGATCATTTAGAGAATGTGTTTGATTATCTTTTCGAAACGCATACCACTTCAAAATAGATATTTGCAATGGTAAATTTATTTTCACTTTACATTAAATTTTTACTTTTAATTTAGCTATGACTCATTAAAAATAAATCGTAGCTGCTCTGAATTGCTAATATTTTGTTTAGCCAGTGAAATACATTAATATTTTAATGAGGGGTAAGTGACAATTCTAATGATCCTTTTAATTGAAAATGTTGCTTATTTTAAATTAATCATTTTATTCATTATTTACAGTTTAATGAGAAAACAATTATTAATCACTTCTCTAAAATTGTTTTGCTGAGAAGCCATTATACAATGAATTATAGAATCTAATTAATTCCAAATTATTTTATTATGAGAAGAGAAGCTACGTTACTTCTCCCAACTTGTTATGATTTCTATTTAGGCTCGGATATTTATGATGAAGGATTTAAAAATTTGATTTGGTATTTTGAATGTCGTATCCGTTTTGGTTATGATTCTGATTTCTTAGAGGAACTGTATCTCAGAGAAATATCATTCCACACTTTATTGAATCAATCAGTTTGCAGAGTCTGGGCAACATAAATTATTTTTCTGAATCTCTATCAATGTATAAAATATGAATAACGTTTAAGTCTTTCATATATAAATGCAAAAAACACTCGCTGTCTAGAGTCTTTACATCAACAATTTCTTATCCGATCACGTGATTTACATGTTTTTATCGATGAGTTTCTTCTATCATTAATAATTCATTAATGATGATTAATTTGAAAAAAATCTTCTAAAAATTTGATTTTAAAAGAAAACTATATATATTCATGTATTTTATCTTCCTTGATGTTTTATTCTTCTATTATACACAGCGTGTCCAAAAGTATTGCACCTTTTTTAAAATTTTTTTTCGCTTCTTCGAGGTATTATTGAATGTTTTATTATAAGTTAGGTATTTTCAAAGATGTACCAAAGCTACCTTACAAAGATTAAATATGGACGCCTTCGTAACACGGGTATTGGCGATACCCATTTTAATATTGCAGAACATGTCTTTGAAGGCAGAAAGAAGGTACTTTTTTTTTTAGCCCGGGTGTGTAGAGAGGTGAAATTGCCTGAAAGCTACTAGATACTCCAAAGAAAGAATGCTGAACTTTATCAACGGTTTCCTCCAAATGCGCCCACCCGGTACTTTTGCATTTGCATACGCAACCTGTATTCATTAGTTGTGTAACCCAACGTTTAATTGAATTCTTGTCCAATGGATCGACCCCAAATTGTCACCGAAAGTTGCTTTGAACTGTGATAACAGACATTTATTTTCGCATTCCACAGCACAAAATGCCTTCCTTGGTTTGGTGGTTACCATGTTAACAATTTTGTGCACGCAGGAAAGGCGGACATTTCAAAACTTGGAGTATCTAGTAGCTTTCAGGGCAATTTTCAACACTCTCTACACAATGGGTACCTAAAAAAATAAAGAAAAAGAGTATATTCTATTCTGCCGTTACAATAGACATATTGGTGCGAGTATGGACAGAAATGGAGTATCACCTAGATATCAGACGTGTCACGAAGGACACCCATATTGAATCTTTGTAAGGTACAACTTTGGTACACAAAAAATCTTTGATATATTACCTAACTTTTGGTATAACAAAACATTCTAAAAGTACCTCAGAGAAACCAGAGAAATTTTTTTAAAAAGGTAGAACCTTTTTTCGGAACCACTGTATTTATGGTACATTAATTTGGAATAATTTTTAAAGTTATTCTTTTGTTACATTAATGATGACTGACATTTGGAGTCATCTTTAAATTTATGCTTATGTTACATTAGTAAAGATAAATTTAAGTCATTCTTAAATTCTTTTATCTGTACTTAACTATAATTTTTATCCTTGCAACTCATTTTTTATTCTAAATGGTTAATTACTAATTTAAAAGATCTTTAAATAACTATTTTTATATTGTTTATACCTTAATGATGACTCATTCATAATCATCATGAAATTTATCCATTAAATGTATTTTTTTTTACATTAATAGTTGTTTTTAAATATTATTGTAGTGGATTTTGAAGAATATTTTGCTATTGTTATAAAAATTGTTAATGTTCATTTTTATCAATTAATGATTGCAATTTTTTTTAATAATTTTTGATAATATTGTCATTTATTGTTAAATAATTTTTACTGGTTTTAAATAATTTTAGTGCAGTGAAAAAAATTCTAGATTTCCAATTTCAGTTTTAAATGTTTTTTGATAAAGCAATTATAATTCAATACACATGGACTAAATTTTAAATTTATAAAATCTGTAGCTATTAGAATTCATTTAATAGAGTTGATGAATGTAAAAAACTGGGTCTTCAGAACATCAGTGGAAAAAAAGAACTGATGATCACACATTCATCTGATCACACTGATGAATACATTAAATAATTGAATTTTAGAAGTATTATTTATATTGGTAATCGTAGACATACCATGAAAATAGATGATACAAGATCTTTTCATTCCATGTTATAACCGATGTATCTTCTTTGAACAACTATAATATTAATATACGCTGATCTTTTCTTTGTAAAATGAAATAAACATTTCATGAATAACAAAATGCACTGCCAGAAATTTTTTGAATATGTTTTTTTTTAATTAAGCATGTTGTTTAGGATAGATAGGGCTATGAAACTTCATATATTTTGAATTCTTGCCAAGTTGTCAATCTTCTCAGGAGCTGTTTTTACATCAGCGTTGTTAAATAACATTTTGTTGTCAATATATGTCACTCTTTTTATCCCCTTTTGAAGAGTACCATTTGGAGTTGCAGGAAGTGGTAGACAATTCCACTAAACAGAAACTAAGCAGAAAAGCATTTTTCAGGTAAATTATAATCTAAAAATTAAAGAATATCTATGTGTTCAAAAGTAAACATCCCGCTGCCATTTTTACTACTACGGATAAAAACAACATAAGCTATGTCTGTATCATAATAAAAATCAACTTATTACTTTAAAAAGGAATTAATAGTAACTGTCATTTAATACCTGTATAAAACTTTCAACCGTAGCATATGAATATTTCATATATCATTAAAGAACTCTTATTTCTAACCTAAACATATATATATATAAGAGAGAAAAAAAATTTGTTTGAAAAGATTCTTAAATTAGATGTCCTTAAAAATGTATAACACATTTAATTAAAGGAAACATTGGACGCAAAAGCAATTAACGTGCTAAGTGAAGTGTTTGTAAAAACTCTCAAAGAACAGTTTTTTTAATGTATGTTTCCTTTAATTCATGTAGATAAAGATAATAAAAAATATACGAAAGGAAGAACACACAACTGTCGAAATTTATTGGCGACTTCTTTTTTGTTAACACTTAAGAGCCTCGAGAGCGAATTAATTACATATTTAACGACGTGTCAAAGTGAGGTAATGATTTTTGAGGTTTGAAGCATTAATGAACAATTTAATCTCTGCTCCTGTTTGCAACATTTTGGGAATAGATTATGCTATTTGAAGTAACTGTAAGAGATTGAAAAGAGAAATGAAATTATTTTGCATTTAAAGCTATTTATTGAAATTACGGAGTGATTTTTATTAAAAAAATTTGGCGAAATAATTTCAACAAATTAGATAAAAATATTTGTATTAAATCGTCTTTTGTGTGATTTTGTATTTAGATACATGACTATTATCTTTTTTACATACTGTGCCTTTCTTAAATGTTTTACACATTCTCGAATCTAAAAATGTTTCATTACATTTTCTTCTATTTATACAGAAATTATTTCATTGGAAATAAATATTATATAAACTATTATTTAATACTAAAATGAAAAATAAACTTTATCTTAATATGGTTTAAGTTAATTATGTTCTTACTAATCAACTATTTATGCGTATCAAAACAGATAAGCTTTCCGTTTTAGGTTTAGTAATAATAAGATACATTCAGGATGGATTCTGATGTCCATATGCCCTTAGATTAAGTATGACATTGTTTTTCTTTTCGTGCGTGAGAAATAGGTTTGAATATTTAAGAAAAATATTTATGGATAATTTACATTAGTACCTATGATACGAGAAAAAGATTAAGAAGTAAAGATTGTAATTCATATTTGTCTTACACAGTATTACAGTTATTTATAGTTATTTTTGTAGTTATATATGGATAATGCCTACATTAAGCATATAATTAATGATAAAAGGAGAAATGACACATTTGTGACTGATCAACTATTAAAAAAAATGTTAAAAGTTCAGACAAATGTCTCGCTTGGCGTTTAACAAACCTTTCATTTAATAACTGGATTTCAAAATCAAAGCACTTTTTATGATTTGGACAGCAAAATAAGTTTCCTAAAGCTTCAAAAGAACACAGTTTGTAACAAAAATTCTAAATTCGAAACAAATTTTGAAATTTTTTTTTATTTCCTTCCCTCTCTGTCCAGAGTCGATTAACTTTTTTTTTATAATTCCCTACCTTCTTGCCTTTTCTTTTAAATCAGCTAAAATAAAATGCTTCAGAGAGAAGAAATAAAACACAATTGTACTAAGTCTTTTTTTAAAAAAAAAAATAAATCATTTTCCGAGACCAAAATAAATATCAAATATAACAAAAAAATTGTTTTCTTACGAAATGATAAATCATAATTAAAATGAACACGAGCATAGCTTTCGTTCGGACATGACGTCATATGACCTGCGTAAAGAGGTTGATTCATGTGACGTCATAGTCACACGATAAAAACTATCTTGTGTTTCCAACTAATCAGTTCCCGCGCTCCGGTGTTGCCAAGTTTTGCTCTTTGCAGAAACTTTCTCTTAAAAGGTACATATGTGTAGAAAATGCATTTTATTTAAAAGTATAAGCATAAAATACGAATTTTATTTAATTTAAAAAAAATCTTTTTGAAGAATTTTTTCCCCTAACATTTAAACATCTTTAACCAAATATGAAATTTGAAATTTTATCTGAGTTTTACAAATAGAACAAGTACAATTAGTTTAATGTTTGTTTTGAATTCAAGGAAAACACGTGTTTGTTTTTATCATGTGACTTCATGAACCAAGCCCATTATCAAAAAACTATACAATCTGATTCTGAGGGAAAAAATGTAGAAAATTTATTAGTTTTTTAGGCAGTTTGTAACGATAGTTTCTTCTATAACTTGCAACTTCATTTGCAAATTAATGCCTTTGTTAATTATATAAAATAAAATTTATCACATAACTATTTGAATATGTCATATTTTAGTCATTCTTGATTAATTTTTCATATAATATTCGTAAGATATAATACCAATAATAATTTTATATATATATATAATCAATTAACAACTACCAATGTATTTGGAAGAAAACTTTCAATGTCACTTGTCAGATATATTTCTAGAAGAATAATGAACTGCTTTAAGTGATCGAACTGACTACTTAGGTTGAAAGAGAAAAATGGAAGTTCGATGATTGATTACAGGCCCCCTTCTTATAACCTCACATTTCATTTGATTTCTGGACCTTTTCAGAGTTCTGTCAGAAATTCAAGTGGCTTGTTCACATCATGATTTCTTTTCCGAGAGTTCTGTCACGGTTTTTTATTATTACTATTAACCCCGTATGCTGGAAACTTCTGAAATTGAATTGAAGGATTAATGATAGATTCGATTTTTTGTTCTTTTTTCTTCCACTACTCTTTACAAGTGAGAAAACTATGAACTATTTCACGAAATTTTATCAAATAGTAACGTACTAACTCATGTCGATGAAATTAAAGGCAAAAGGGAGGGTAGTGATTTAATTTTCAATGTCATACTTCGGATTTAATTTTATGTTTGAATACATCTTTCAAATTTTCCTAACGGTACTGGAAAAGTATTTGTGGAAGATTATGTCATGAATTTTGATATAGACTAATCATTTTATAGCGGTGCTTCTCAAACTTTCTATACTTGCGACCCAATTTTCAATCATAATTTTCCTCGTGCCCTCCTCCATATAATATCAATGTATTGAATTCAAAATTAATATACTTTGACGTAAATGTACAAGGCAACTCTAATTATAAACCATACAAATTATCAAGATAAATGCTAAATTTTGTATATAATTTTATGATATGCCCATAGAAACCAGTGATAATTATTAAACTTGTTCTTAATTAGTACTGTTAAATTAATTATGAAACACATCGTGCAGTACTCATACATGTATAAGTGTATTATATCAATATAAATATGTATTTTATTTTTTATTATGTCAGAATGTATTTCTTTCTTTCTTTTTTTTTTGCTTCCTTTCAGTAAATTAATGCTTTTTTTAAAACAATAATGTTTAATTTTCGATTTTTTCATAAGCTCTTCCCCCCTTGTGGAGTTTTCACGCCCCCTAGGGGGCACGCCCCACAGTTTGAGAAACACTGTTTTATAGTATTTCATAATCACATTACAAAATAAGGTGCATATGGAATTACTATCTTAACGTGCTTATAATGTGTCCATTTTTTATTTATCGCAAGGATATTAATAAATAAGGTTTAAGAAGGAGGAAATTAAAAACACTTATATAATATTGATTGTGTCCCATGTGATTGGAAAAGCTTAGTAACTTTAAAAATTAAGTATGATATTTTACACTATATGTTTGCAGATTAATCTGAATTTGTGATTTAACGTCGTTAAAAAGTATTTTTAATACATTTAAAATTTGTAAAGAATAATCTACAGAAAAAAAATCAGTGGAAAGTCTGCTCTAACATTTTAAATTTTAAATAAAATATATCTTAAAATGAAGAGGTATATGTTTAAATCCCCCCAAACACATGCGCACACACACACGCACAAAGACATATTTTAAATAAGAATGATAAATTTTGTACATGGTTAACATATTTATTATTGAAACTAAAATGATTTAAATAACAACAAAGGTTATTCTAATTTACTTTGTCATTGAAACATATTAAAAAGAAAAACAGAGTGATTTGTTTTTGGCTTCCTCAAATATATCTTTAGATACACCTTACTGAATAAAAAGAGGATAAAAAAAAACTTCTTCTAAGTAAAATGTGCAACTAGAAAATTGAATAAGGAAAACTACCTAAAACACAAAAATGGGAAAAAAAAGAGAAGAGTGAGTGATTAAAATTTTAGCTATTTACGACGCTAACAAAAAAATAATTTCCTAACTAAGCTACTCTAATTAATTAATGTCCGATAATTCATACTGTGTTTCTTTTGTTATAAGCCAGCGTCTTTTGCAAGGAAAAAAGGAAAGAATCTGTAATTAAATAAGTTTCTTATAAAGTTTATATTCATGATTTTACTCTCTTGTAATAAGAAAAGACAAAACACTGATGTTGTTTAATGTGTTAACAAGGCTTATATGAAATATAATGAATATGATTTCTTTATGCAAAAGTCTTACAATATATGAATTTTTTTAGATGTACAATTTTAAGAAATACGTGATAAATAATATCTAATGCGAAGAAACTAAAGTAAATTTAAGGTTAAAACGATTTATTTCTCACCTGCTGAATTAATCACTATGAATTAATACATTTTGTTCATAAAGATTGTTCTTATTTAACTTTAGCCCATCTGTTGATTACCTTGCTGTAATATAATCCTTTAAAAAGTGTGAGTAGAAAAGTTTGGTAACAGGTTTCATACCAAGTTAATTTTTGTTAAAATAAATTTTAGGGTGCTACGAAAATCCTATTGAATTGTTAAATTTATTAATAAATCATAAAACTATAAAGTTCCTTATAGATATACTGATATTCCTGATAAATATTAAGTTTTCTAAAGGTATTCTCATGGATACAAAGAGTTACCGACAAAAAGTTTTCAGATTAAGGTATCCTCTGCATTCCGCTTTTGGTTCTACATGTCAAAGTAAAAAGTCTCCTCATATGAAAAAATATTTATTGGTTCTACATGACAAATTAAAAAGTCTCCTCATATGAAAAAATATTTACGAGTCCAAGAAGAAATTGTTTAACAATTGAAAGTTCAAAATCGTGCCAAATTGAAAGCCACACATTATAGCCCTGATTTTACGACATGAAAGTAGAACGGTGCAAGTGTTACGTCCACATTATAAACTTTTATATATATAGTTATCTTTTTATTTAACTGTAATGAAGAGAAAATCTTATATTTTACGTTGCCTATTTCGAATTTTAATAAATATGTTTAGTAATACATTACTTATATACACTGGTGTGCAAAACTTAAGCAACAATGTAAAAATTTAGCAGATAGCCATGAAATTGCAGAAAAGGAGGTCTGGAGATCAGTAGAGGGAACACGTAAGTCAGTAGAAACGTCATGCGTATGCAAATATCGGAACAAAACGTCGAAGCGATGTGAGCGTACAAAAAGCTTTCCGCGCCGCCAAAAGTAGAATGAAATGAAGGACGGAGACGCAATTCACCATATTCCTGCAAGTGCCAGTGAGTCGTTCGTGAAATATAGCTAGAAGAAATCATCTGGATGACTTACACGTGGAAGAATGATCGGAAAGCGGGAGGGGGGGCGTACTGTCACCAGTGTAGCTGCGGGTTTCGGAATCCAAAAGGGGCGCGCGCTTGGCAAGCGTTCCAAACCACAGGTACAGAAAGAAAGGTTTGGTGTGGCCACCCGGGACGACAACTGGGGGGATGCCCGATATATCCCTGCAAGCGAAAAAGTTCGACAAGTCAAAAAGCACCATTGCTCAGAAACTCGCAGCAAAGGTCGACAAGTGTAGTGGTTTACTAGGGCCAGACGCCTTCACAAAGGGGACTGTTTGCCCCCGTCCGAACGCTGCCCCCCCGTTGAAAGTTTACCGAAGCCACCCGTTTCAGTGGGCCTGAGAGAACAAAAAAGGCAACATCCCAAAGGAGTCGTGCCTTTCGATGAGAGTCGGCGTACCGAAACGATTCTGAACGCGTTTTGATTTGGAGAGATCGGGATCCGGTTTTATCACAGTAACATCAAGGAAAGAATCGAGGTGGTCCTGGGGTTCTTTCTGGGGGGCATTATGTGAACGGCGGAACTATTCCCCTTTTACAGAGAGTCTGTAACCGGGAAAATTTCTCGTGAGGAGGTACTTCTTCCCCCTCTGCATCTTTTCCCAGTGCCATTGGGACTTCATCTTTATGGATGACAATGCACTGCCCATCGCCTTTGCTGTTGAGGGGGTGGAAAGTGGATATCACTCGAATGGATTGGCCAGCGTCCCCCATTTAAATCCCATCGAACATTTTTGGGATGCTTTGGGAGACGTATTGCCCACGCCACATAACCGGGTACAAACCAACAACCCCAACAGATGTTGATTGAGAAAAGGGGCCCTACCTCAAGAAATGTTGCACCAGCTGGTTCTGAGTATGGGAGAGGTGTAAAGCAACCCTTGTAGTAAGGGAGGGGATATACCATATTAAAGCACATCTGTTGTTGTTCTTCCTGTTGGGTAGACAATCAGAGTCACGATACTATGCGTTCAATAAAGCTTGTTTTGTTTGATCCCATACCGTATGCGTTGTATTCCTTTTTCAGCGCCGATCTTTCTCTCCTTACGCCAAAAACTCTCCTCATTTCAAAATTTTATCTCTCAGATGATTTTTCGTAAGTTATGGAATAAACCCACCCTTTTCTTAAGTTTTGCCCCCAGTGTATATATATATATATGTTTTTTTTTTTTTTTTATTTGGCCAAAGAAATAGTTATATTCTATCCTATTTATTTTTATGTTAATGAATAACTTTAAGTGATGCAAAAAGTTCATGTGTAATAAAACGGTAAATTTAAACGGTTGACCTATATTTCTAATTTTCATCATATCACTAAATAATGGCTTTAAAAAGTCCACTGTTTGGCACGCTGAATCATATAGGAGGGTTGGAATGCCCAGCTGAACAGTTGCTGACCCTGTTTACATTCCATGAAAAAAACGACATGGTTTTTTTCAAAATCTTAAATTCCCAGTTCAAATTTCATTTCCTTTTGGGTGGGATAAAAGAGAAGTATAAAGTATAAAACGAAATCTGGTTGGTTCAATACCATCATGAATTAAGGAAATTCCTTCTCACGAAAATTGAAATAAAGAATTATTACACAGACGCGCACGCATGCACACCAACACATAATTTTTTTATATGTAATTTAAGCATATTATACTATTACAATAAGATTTTGAAAAGTGGCGAAGTAACACTTTTATAGCGTGCCAGAAATAACACCCTCTGTATGGCGAAATTAATGTATCGATATCTATTGAAAAAATATATTAATAGGCGGTCGAATCCATAAACTACAACCCAAACGCCCCAATACAGCTAAAATATGAAATTGATAGAAAATAAGTAGTAAATTTTGTTACA
>BMAV01018186.1:0-20775 GCA_019973955.1 Trichonephila inaurata madagascariensis
AACGTTAATCTTGAATTATATTTCAGATTAAATTTCGTTCTAAAAAAACTATAATAACTCGTTATGCTGATTTTAATTTCTTGGTTTTAACTTGCAAATTATTTTTGGCATTTGAATTTTTATGAAAATCCTATTCTCAAAATAAAAAAGTTAAATAACTTTACATCTCATCATATTTTTAATTGTATTTAGTTTTCTTCTTATTTCTCCAAAATCACGAACCAGAAGAAAAAGAAAAAAGAAAAAAAAAAGGAAATTTTTAAAAGCATGAAAAGGAACAGAGCATTTTTAGTATTTTAATTTTTTTACATTTTTTTGCATCGTCTTTATTTCGTTCTTAAATATGACTCTGTGTGTAAGTACTTAATGATTCTTATTTTAGTTTTTTGCACCATTTTCCTTTATTTTGTTTCATTCAAAATAAATATTTAAGTTCAGCGAAAAAAATAATTTGAATAAAATCGTAACTAGCCATGAGGTAAAAATTTAAGAGTGGTAATTATCTCCTTAAGCACAAACGTCGAAAAAAATACGATTAACTTTACTATGTTATGCAGTTTTCTATTTTATTTATATAATACAAATAACAATGAAATAAAATATATTGATACTTATTTAAGTTTTTTTATAGAATTTAATACTGAATGATTTTTAAGTTTTTAAGAGAAACTAAAACAGTAACAATATTTTCTTTTTCATGAGGGAAAGAAAAGGGCCTCAAACACAATTTCCACGTAAGTTAATCTCTAAAATAATGATCTTTTAACGTTCTCATTTTTTCCCTAGGAAGACTTAAAATTTAAAATGCTATTTAAGTTTTACAAGATTTTTGTTAATTTTGATTGAAATACATGAACATTTTTGTTTGTGTGGGAAATAGTTTGTGTCAGTTGTATCTATATAAGCCAGTAAGAGCCTACGTACTAAGCTGATCATTTTAGTATACTGTTTATGTAATGTGCTTACGAATCCAAAGGTACCAGGTTCTAACCTTCATTGGTGATTCTGGCTGAATTTTGAAACAATGTAACCTCTTCACAGAGCAGACATGGCACCATCTGTCCCCCGCAAGAGCAACAAAAAGCCGTCAGACTCACATGAAGCAGCACAACAAAGCCGTCAAATCCATATAACGCAACATTCAAGCGGTCAAACACAAATGATGCAACAACAACTCACACGCTAGCCATAACTATAGTATCATTCGTTCGCCTATTCGCCGACTTACTGGCAGAGGAGTGTGTGGTGGTGGTACTTATATAAGACACAGTAACAACCTCCGTACTAAGGTGATCATTTTAGTATAGTGGTTATGTTATGTACTTACGAATTCGAATGTACTAGGTTCTAACCTTCAAGTTTAATAAATACTTTTTAGAAATGGTATTGTAAAAAAATTTCATGGTGCTTAAGTATTATACCATCGAGTAATTTCGTAAAACGAAAAAATATTATCAATTCAATAAAATATTGCCAGTTGCCGTCATTGTTACTATTCCTATGTTCTTACGAGTGGGGGAAGTATTTCTACTGTTGGTTGTGTATGACGGAATTTGGTGACGTCTTTTGATTTGACGAAATTGGTCTACATTATAATACGTAAGTAACAACTTAAATCAGTGAAGCACGTTTATTTAAATTTTATTGAAATAATCATTTCTAAGTAACAATTACTAGTTCACACACATTAATTAATATGAAATATAATCAGTTATTAATTCTCGCGAAGTGCAAACGTATTTTCTACTATTTTGATTTCAGCTTGAAATTAGAAGTTTGAAGTGCTAATCAAAAAGACTCTTGTTAAAATATAATAAATGATTTTTCTAGATTATTTAATTTTATTTGAGCAGAAGTATTTACAGTATGTTTATTCGTATAAAATGCTTCATTTTTTTTGCTTTGTATTAGAAGAGGAATCAGTATTCACATAAAAAGGCAGCGGAATGTGGTTATTTTTTAGTGTCAATCTTCAGTGTAACTTCACCAGGCCCATAAATTTAAATGTAAATAAATGTATCCAAATAAAAAATGGATAATAAAAACTACTCAATAATCATTTGTTCTTTTTGTGGATCCCCGAATATTGATCCTTAATAGTTACCCCGAAAAAGGGTTTCCAGTTAATTTAGAATAATATGATTTCTTAAAATATAATAAAAAAAAAAAAATACCTGTGTTTTTTTTTGTAAAGGTATATTGATCTAAATTATCTTTTGACCTTTGACAAGTAACAAGTACAAGATGAAAAGTGTTGTAAAGGTAGATACTAGCGAATTAAAATTCAAAATAGACGATAAATTTGAGCTAAATTTTTAATCGTTTTGCCATTTTTTCTGGCCTAAACAGCGAACGTGTATTTATAGGTATTGTTTGATAGGCGGGTTATACTGAATCCATGAAGTTAATGTTTCAAAAGTCGAGTAATAAATTCATGTTTATACATCTAATCAACATTTACAAATCGTTGGAGAGAAAAATTCTGTTTTAAAATTGTCTATTTTCAGAAACTTTTTTGGGGAAATAAGTATAAGTTAAAATTACTACTGGGTCTACATTAGATCTGAAGTCTTGTTAAAAGTGTATTGAGGATGAGTTTGAGCAGAAGTATTTTTAAATATTGAGGGTAAGGGGTTAAGAGGCATTTTAATTCTTTTCAAATTTGGAATATAAAGGTTGATCTCTCTGTATTTTAATACTATGCATAATCTAGTACTAAAGCTAAGGGATTGTACTTAAGCTAAATATTGAGCCAAAGATGTTTTTACTTCTGCTTCATTATATTGATAATTTTCTGATTTTGCCATATTTTGATATGCGTTCGAAATTTCAGGTTATGTTTAGCAAAATGCATCTTATTCTAAATTACGAATTCGCTCCTTTCCCTAAACTATGTTCATTTTGTCACTAATTATGTTAAAAGTTACTGGGTCTGCAATGGTAATTAACAATCCATAGACCATTTAAAAAAATGTTAAAAGTAATCCGTCGGTCATCAAGGATAAGGCCACGAACTTGTCAATTTTTCATTCCAATCAGATTTGCTCTCTGTCAACGAGTATGAGCTGAAGTTTTTACAAAATATTAAATCATAGCGATATTGTTATAATACGTAATTTATGTATATGTATCGTTGGAATGAATTATGAATTAACTGCTTATTTAATGCTTAATTTGCGTCACATTTATGTTTGCATATCATTTGTTGTAAAAATGAATACAGTAATGAAGATATTGTTACGTAGATCCGGGTTTAAGGATTTTATGCAAAACAGTCGCAAAGAAAAATAACAGCTCTTTAAGAGCGATTCGAATTTATTATCGGAAATCCAATTCTTTAAATACAGGATTCCAAGAAATATTCACAGAGTAAATCTCCAAAGGTCTTCACACCTTCAACAGCAATCAAACACAATCATCAGTGTTTAAACTACACGTATATAAAATATTATTTACAAGCACAGCCGAGCTAACCAAAACAATGCTCACTACTCGCTGGTTGAATCAAGACTGACTGGTTGCGGCTAACACCGTTCTACTTATAAACCCGGCGGAAACTTCCAGAAAAATCCGCATGCGTCATAGAGTGAGAAAATTAGTAGAACAATCCACTAATTTCTAGATGAATCCAGAGGGTCCCAAACTCGCTAACATGGTCGCCAATGACGCTAAAATGGACATCAAAGTCGCCCAATTGGGCACAACTCGGTCGCCAAAAATGATGCCAACTTAGCTCTATTGCCAAGATTTCACTAAGTTCTCATTGAATCGCCACTATAGCGTAAGGGACGGCGTTTGCTTATGAATAGTACAATTTTAAAATAAAATAAATTTAACATAGAGTAATATAAATGCATTACACATCCAAATACAAATTATTTACACTATTTACACAAAATTCGTAACAATATAGTATGTAATAACGAGCAAATTCTTTATTCTGTTAAAATTTTAAAAATAAGCAAGAAATTGCACAGCTCGATAAATATAAGGCTTGCCCAAATGTAAAGCGGACCTATGCGATTGCCACAGAATGAGTGTAGCTATAGAAAAGCCACCAAACAGAGACACAAAGGACGGTTAGAAATGTTCACCACATACGATGTTTAACAGTAAAACCTCTTTGTGGTTGAGGAAATTGATTGAAAATAAAGTCCTGCCATATAAGGATGCGTTCAGATTGGAACACCGAGCGGTGGTACGTTTCCTGATTGCAGGAGGTGAGTTTAATGAGAACATCTATCAACGAATAAGGGCAGTCTATGGACAGTACTGTGTAATGATTTCTCTCAGCTCTGGGTTAACTTTTTATTTCAACACGAAAATCATCAAAATAATAAATAAAAGGGTATATTCTAATTACAGTTCAATATCAATTTCGAGTCTCTTTCGCACTCTCTTCCGTTCCTGGATTTTCCAAGCCAGGAGACCGCCGTTCTTCGCGGGCTGGTCCGTAATCACTTCGGGTATCTTCCGTACTCTCTCCCGTTTCCTCGATCTTTCAAGCCAGGAGACCGCTGTACTTCGCGGGCTCGTTATCGCTCTTCCTATCGCTCAAGGGACGTCCGAACCGCTCCCTTCAAAGATCCAGTCTTTTTTCGTCCGGACTCTCTCACCCGTTTTATATCATTTCTTTCTCCTAGTCATCCACCGCTCATCTGTTTGTCGGCCTCAGTCCCCATGGTCCTACTGCCGCCTTCCGGTCTTGGCTCCCTTGATGTCGTACCCCTCTGCCGCGCCAAATACGGTCTCGTTTCCGCTAGTCCCAAAGAGGCGCCAAGGCTGGGTGTACATTTGTATGTTCTCAGACGCAATGGCGTCACCAAGTTCTGGGAAAATGAACACACAATGATAAGGCGCCTCTTTTTGACAGTCCGGTCAGCTGGGCAAAAAAGGTGCCGAAACTCGACCACCCAGCTACGAAATTCCTTCCCAGCAATTAGGGAAATTCCTGGAATTTTCGCAGCTTCTGTCGGCAAGGGATCTGTTGGAAAATAGGGGAAAGAGATATGCTTCGTCACAACTGTTTAAATCGAATGTCTTGGAACCGTTGGGGTTAAAGTTTTCGAGAGAGAAGGGTAGCAGACGATATCGGATCTCCATGACATTAGTCACCCCACATCTCCCGTGAAACCAAGGAAACTTTAAAAAAAGGTGTTGGGAAATGTTGGAACACCCACCGTAAGGTCCTGATTTAACTCCTTTTACTTCTAGGCCTTTAGGCCCTAAATACAATATTACGTTTCTATATAGAAGTGAAGGAAGCTGGGCAGGACTTCTTCAAGAATCAACCACGTTCTTTCTAGAGTGAAGACATATACCAGCTGCCGAAACAATAGGACCTGTGCTACAACCCCCAAAGGGATTTCTTTTGATTTTTAATAAAATAATTTTTCTTATTGAACTTGTTCACTTTTCATCTGGGCAACCCTTCTAATTTATATTCTTATCTTTATTTGAAATTATTTTTAAAGGTCATTGCTTCTTTCAATAAATCAAAAATAAAGTATTTGATAAATGATATATATATAAGAAAAAAACATAGAAGATCCTAATTATCATTGAAATCTTAAGTAAATATATTTAATAAAACAAATTCTAATATTCTAAAAAAAGGTTTAAAAAGTACCTAAAATAGGAAAGAGCTAAATATAAAATCTATTTTCGGGAAAAAAGTTTTTTTTTTCTCCGTTTCAGAAACTTGAACATACCAGAGTTAATCCGAATTTTTTTTCTCCCTATTTTGCAAAAGAAAACTTAAAAAGTAAGTTGTAAAGAGCTTATTGAGAAAATTTTCCATAAATAGAATTTGACTTTTAGAATGTTGAACTTTCATTTTTTTTCTTCTCGTAAAACATTGGAAATAAAAGCTTGGCTTAGCATGAAATTACAAAAAGTATAAATAAGTGAAGAATTCCCTTCATGAAATATCAATATTTTTTTTAAAGATAAGTCAATATAGGATAAAGAAACAGAGTAAAAATTTATTTTAGTCTTATAAATCTTTATTTAAATAAGAATTCCAGAATTTAATATATCTTGGTTTATTTTTATAGCAAGTTGAACATGATTAGTTTAAATTCCCTCGCCTATTTTGTCTTATTGAATTTCTAAATTTAGTAATTTAAATAAAGCTTAGTACATAACAAAGTTTAACAAACCTAAAAATATAAAAAATATGGTATAACTATATACAAAATCATATACACATATACATCATTTTACTAAATCAATTCCTACAACGTCAGTTTATATTTTTAGTTAATGAAAGAAAAGGATAATATTAGTTTTTAAAAAGAAGCTTCATTTATATTATTTTTTTGTATGAAATAATTATGTGTGATTCTACGTAAGTATTTAAACTTAATCAAAAAGAAAAATATACAACATAACGATATTCTTGTTAGAATAATTATTTTCTTTTGTTTGACAATCAGGAAATGAATGTAGTTTTAATGTCCACCCACACACACAAAAGCATTTTTTTAAAAAAAATTATGTAAAATATTCTTAACGTGTACCTAGTTTTTTTTTTTTACCATTACATTTTATTTTCATTGCTGATTCCATTTGTAAATTTTACCATTTAATTTTTTGTTTTCTCTACATTTATTTTTATCTTCAAAGAATCAATGCAAAAAATGATTTCATTTTGAAAATATTACTTGAAATTAATGAAAATTAAATTATATAATTTGACATTAGTCATTATACCTAAATTACAGCGGAAATCGAGGTTTTGAAGAACAATTTTTAATTCTTGAAAATATGCACAAAAGAAATTGCTTTTGAAAATGGATTGTTTGAAAAATTATATGAAAAAATTTGTATTTGCCCACACCTATCCCAATTGAAAAAAATAACAACGCCAAGAGATATTTCTTATAGTCTTTAGAAGTTCATATCATAGTTTGTGGTAAAAAGATAAAATGTGAAAGAAACAAAAAATGATACTTATTTTACCTTCCTGTTATATATTGAAATGAAACGATAACGACTGAACACAGTTCCCTTTGGTCAGATAAAGATAGATATATTGGATGAAAGGGAATTGTTACTGTGCTGTTTCAGATATGTAACAGCAAAATATTAAAAGAAATCGAAAACTAGTATATGTTACATACATATTTCTGAGATGTAAGACATTTATGACAACTATTATTAATAACAACATCAAAATATCTAAGCACTCTGCATTTATTTATGTTATAAGGGCAAAATATGGTATTTAGCACACACACGCGCATACATGATGTATATATATACATATATGATGCATAGAATATGAGAATAAAGCAAATTATGATACGGAAGATAATGTATGTTAAGAAGTCTCAGGGGTGTTAAATTTCTCTAGAGGGCTGAAAATGTAAACAATTTTCAAACAGGTATAATTCTTTTAAATTTAAATTAACTAATTCGAATCTTTTACACATTATTTATATAGGAATGGAGCTCCAGAAAAGTATAAAATGTTTAAAATATAATCATAATTATAAAAATTATAAGCATATGAAACTTATGTAGTAAATATTAAGTAATTTTTGCTTCGAGTTCGCTATTTTCTAAAATAGTAGCCTCGGATGTATAAAACTTTATAGAATTATAAAATGTATGTTACCCTTTAAACCCTACATCATTTAAGAATAATATATCTTTTGTGTTTCAAAATATTTAAACAATGTTAACATTTTTTAAAAAATTTTAAAAATGTAAAATTTTTATTTTTTAAAAAAAATAATTTATTATTCTATTAATATAAAAATTACTACAGTGCAATAAGGATATATTTAACTTTATAAATAAACTAATAGCTAGTAATTAAAGCTACTATTTTAGAAAATAGCATGTATAGAAAAGAGATGTTCCTATAGAAAAGTTTCTTCTTTTATATGCTTATAATTTTTAAAATTATGATTATATTTTAAACATTTTATACTTTTCTGAAGCCCCATTCTTTTATAAATAATCTGTAAAAGATTCGAATTATTTAATTTAAATTTAAAAGAATTACACCTTTTTTTTTTTGAAAACTGTTTATGTTTTTAGCCCTCTAGAGAATTTGAACACCCCTGAAGAATGAGGCAAGAACAGAACATGGATGTGTGAAACTTTCAATAAATCAAAACAAGAGTATTCAAGCCAGTTCAAAGGTATGAAATTGCCAAATAATGTAATATCGATATAAAAAAAATTGATATTTAGCAAAATAACTGAGGAGTGAAGCAAAGTAGAATTTATACAATAGTGCCAAATTTTTTCCCCTTCGGATTTGCCAAGAATTTGGCAAAAGGATTTCTCCACAAATCAGATAAGGAAAGGAAAAAATATTTTTTCAAAAATAAATTCTAAAGCTAGCAAATTCCACGAGAAGGTTTGGTGTACAGTAAAGTATTCCTATCCCCCTCAGTTAAGTCCTAATATTCAATTCGCAATTTACTTTACCAGAACTCAATTTTATTGGGATATTTTATACTTTGGAATAATTTGATTTGATTTGTTTTGATTTATTATATAAGCTATTTTAATTTATTATATATTAGCTTTGCTTGCCTTTGTATTATATAATTGTTGCCCAAATGAAAAGTGGACACACGGGATTGAGTCAGTGCTTCTCAAGCTTTCAATATTTGCGACCCAATATTCAATCATAATTTTCATCGCGCCCCCCTTCCTTACAATAATAATGTATTGAATTCAATATTATGATACTTTCTAAAGATACAATACGACTTTGATATCTTAAGTACCACCGGCGTATATAAACGTCTCACTCACCCAAAGCGTTAATTGCTCCAGTTATATATATATATATATGTCTTTCCGAAGTACGATCTTTTCTGTGCACTGCTATCCATAAAATTATTCTGAAGGCCTTGGAATGCAGTAAAAGGACTTTGACGGAGTGTTTATGAAAGATTTGCTGATTTCAGAGGACTCGCTTATTTGTTCCTTTTTTTTAACACATCACCCACAATACATCATATTCGCGTGTCTACGTGGAAAACGGTGGCAGGTAATGAGGTGTGAATCGCATAACTTATTATCGACAGTTAAAGGATTATGTACAAAACCTACAAATTATCAAGATAAGTGTTAGTTTATGTATATAAATTTACATATGACAAAAGCCCATGAGTTCTCTGGTAATTATTAAACTTGATCTTATGCTATTGTTAAATTAATCATGAAATGCATTGTGCAATACTGATATATTTTTAAGTTTACTATATCAGCGTAAATGTGTATTTTATTTTGTCACAATGTATTTTGTTTGTTTACTTTCAGTAAATTAATATATTTTTAAAATATGTAAAAAATTTTTAAAATTATATTTTGTTTACGACTTTTCAATATGCTCGCGCCCTCCTCGTAGAGTTATCATGCCCCCCCCTAGGGTGGCGCACCCCACAGTTTGAGAAACGCTGGATTGAGTATAGATATAGAAGGACTACCAAACAAGGCCACGAAGGACGGTAGGAAGTGTACACCGTATACGACGTTTAACAGTGAAACCTGTTTGTTGTAGAGGAAATTAATCGAATCTAAAGTCGTTCCATATAGGAATGCGTCCAGATCAGAACAGCGTGTGGTAGTATGGTTTCTGATTACATTAGACGAGTTTAATGCGGAAGAATAGTAGCAATCTATAGTGAACACTGTTTAGATT
Source organism: Trichonephila inaurata madagascariensis (assembly GCA_019973955.1). Taxonomy (NCBI): domain Eukaryota; kingdom Metazoa; phylum Arthropoda; class Arachnida; order Araneae; family Nephilidae; genus Trichonephila; species Trichonephila inaurata. The sequence goes on from BMAV01018186.1 coordinate 9,671, forward strand.
TAACGTTGGGCAACAGTTGGTGTAAAAGCAGTAGCTTAGCGTGGGCTTTCGACGCCTGGGACCGACCGAAAGTTTATCGCCTCTCTATTTTAATTATTAGCCAAAAAAATTAATAAAAGTAAAAAAAAAAAAAAGCAGCTTTAGATTTTTTTTTATTGATTAAAAATGTACTTTCCGTGTTTTTTTCACAGCAAAATCTTTTATACAATTGTCAATATCAATATGTATGTCATGTTCAAATACCAGAATACTTAATTTGTTAGCCTTAACGTGGGCATAGTCGATCTGAGATAATTTTTGATTAATTTTAACGTAGAGAAGCTTCTCCCGCAACTGGCATTACTGATGGCTGATGTTAAAAAAATTCTCAACATCATGACAAAGTTTGTTAAGCCATCTTCAAGTTTGGACTCAATAACATATTTTAATAAACCCATAGAGCAGGACCTAATGAGTCCGTTTTGACAGCCTGGATCTGTTGCAGCTATAAAAGCTTGTAGACTTTCGCTCTCAAGTTGGAATTCTTCTTTAATAATGTCTTGAGGAGCTTGATCTAAGTTAGTTTGCCCTTGCTCAATATTGCTTCAGGCCTTAAAAAAGCATATTTTTGCGCTAGATTCTGCAACTGTTGGAATCTTTCACCAATTTCAGCAATTACTCTGCCTATTGAAGAAAACATCATTCGCCTCAAGTCCTCTTCGTACGATAATTGAACATCTTTACTTCCGTTGCCAAATATAAATTTCTTCCTGATTCTTCTTGGAGGTTCAAAAGAAATTTCAAGCTCATCACATAAACTTTTAGCATATATTATAGCGTCTTTCACGAATTCTTCTCGTTTTGCTTCTAATGCGGTCTGTGAAGCACATATTTTTTTAGCACATTGATGGATATTTAGTCCCCTTTTGCAAATAATTTTGAGCATCATTGACTTCACACAGTACCGGTTGTCAGAAGCCTAAGTAACATAAAAAGGAATGCGAATGCATAGCAACTAATAAACTTCCTGCATCTGTGCGTGTATGAAAGTTTTCACGCGTTTATGTCAATTTTGTCGCGCGGGCGCGATATGGAGTTGGAAATATTTTTCGAATTTAAATATTGTAGTGCTTGCCGCCCCGTCCTTTTTCGTATGCCGCCCATGGCCATGCCTCCTCGAAAACCCCCACGCTACGCCACTGTGTAAAAGATTTTGAGAAGGGTGGCAAATGATATCAGATCTCCGTGGCAATGTCCACCCACACATCTCTCATGAAATCAAGGACACTTTAAAAAATCCATTGGGAAATTTTAGAACATCAACCATACTGTCCGGATTTGTCACCCTGACTTGAAGGATTTTAGACCACTTAACCCTCNTCTAAGTTAAATTCTTAATAAAAGTCATATTAAGAATTTAACTTAGATTACTTAGATATCGAACAAACTTATATTAAATGAGAATAAACCAAAACACGTAGCCTTAATTAACACAGATCGCGCAATTAGATCACTTATCAATATAATTATATTATATCCGCCTAATCTCAATCTCAATAATATATTCGCGTTCAGAATATAATCTTCCTACCTTGGTTGAATACGCAACGTCCAATCCACTTCAAATATTTCTCCAAATGGGCGTACAATGGTATGTACCTTGGTTGAATGGCGAGATTGTGTCTTGATTCTAGGTAAGCCGTCTATCAACACTTCTATCTTCTCTGAACTGAACTTTCTCTAAATTGCCATCCCGCTCACTAAAAGTTCTATCCTTTTAAAGGTTATCTTATTTGCATCTAGCCTTCGTTTCACTTCTTAGATTTGGGTTGGAAAAGATTTGCCATTAATCGTGGCCGTCAAAGAACGCAGAGGTTATGTTAGAGAAAGGACGCGTGAGGTGTCACAAATGGTTTCAATTACCTTAAAGATTGTCTACTGGAATAATATGAAGATTCATATTGTATGAGTTAACTATGACATTTCTCATGTAAAGTACATTCGAATCTTTTTTTTACGCGGTCTTTTTTTACAAGATTTTTTAATAACATGGTACAGCAATATATTTTTTTACACAAATGTTTTGTTCTACCACAAATCGCACTCCCTTTCCTCAAATTTTTTAAATTCTGACAGTGAAATAAGAATACGGTCAGTTTATGAAACACAAATGAGAGTGACTTGGTCTACATCGTGGCTTGTTTGCTTTGTATTCCGGAGTTACGGGGAATATACCCACATCTTATAATAACTTTTTTTTCTTTATTTTGTTGTATTCAATTTGAACACAGCATTCCTTTTTTCAGAATAATTGTATTTTGTGTTAAAGCCCTCTGCATGAAAACGATTTGATTGAATTTACGATAATTAAGAAATTGATAAAATGACGAAGTCGAAAATGAATTTCTGCGAATTCGCGAGGCTTGAAATTTAATACATGTATAGAACTACATTTTCATACTCTTGATTCTGACACATATAACATGCATTAAAACTTCAACGTAATCTTAAGTTTTGAGTAGCAGGATATCAGAAGAATTATATAAGAACAACTTGGGAAAAAAAACAGTCTGCTAATAACAGACTTTATAACAACAACAACAAAAAACCTAACAGAGGCTGTTAATAACGTACGAAATTCATTTGAATCAAACCTGGCAGTTGTGCTGGATATAACTGACATATCTACTGATGAAAGCATTTTTGATCCAGGTCGAAATAAACGTGAGAGCTTGATATCAAGTAGCGATGAATATAGTTCTTAGTAGTTTTATTCCCCTCCCCTCCAAGTTCAATTTGAATTTTCATATATAGTATGTACCTGTAGACTGCGGGCCGTGGCTAGCCTAGTGGCTAGAGCATCGGACTCCAGATTGGAAGGCCTGGGTTCGATGCCCGATGCCACCAAATACCCTTTGAGAACACACGGAGTATAGGTGCTCGTTAAATCAGTGGGTTTGAAAGTCTTGTGGGCTGAATTACGAGTGCTGGGAACTGGAGAATATTTTCCTTCCCTTCAGTTCCATGCCAAAATTGTGGAGATAGGTGGTGTCGCCATCTATCGTCTCTTCGGGGAATTTCATCGAGCTAATTCGTACTTTTTTTTTTCACTGTATGGTGCTCAAGGCCAACGACAGGCGTACTTCTAGCCCCTTGCCACGATGAATTTCGAGGGCCCCGTTCTGACTACGTCAGACAGGTGGCATTAGCCACAACACTTGTAGACTAAATTTTCGCTGCAAAGAAATTAAAATTTTTTGTAATAATAAAAATGAATTGTTTTTGTCTTATAAATGTGTAGCATGGATTTTATTATTATTTTTTGCACGTTTTTTTAAGAAAATATTTAGTGTTTTTTCATATTAAACGATTTTTACAGCTACGAAACATATCCCCAAATTTACTATATATCGTATGTACTTTCTTACACATTTTTCTTTTGCACGGTTTCCTAAGAAACGTAAAAAAAAAGAGTTGTAAAAAAAGAGTTGGGCGTAATTTTAGAATTCAGAAGAGTTTGATTCTAATTACAACGCCATTTTTGGCATATAAATCAAATTTCTTAACAATGATCGTACCTAATGGTTCTCGCATAGTTCTAAAAAAAAAGGACATTAATTATAATATGCCAATTATTCAGTAAATACATTGGATTGATCATTTCTTAATAAGTATTTAGTTTTGTATATACATTTTAAAATACATAATGTCTGATGTGTTGAAATTCAGTTAAATTTCTTAGCTCATAATACGTTATGCCTACAAGAATTCCACTGTCAGAAGAAATGAAGTATAAATGAAAATATAAACATTTATTTGAATTTTATAAAATTCCATTTCAAAACAAGAGAAATCAGCATTCAGTTCAAAATGATATTTTAATTTCATTAAAATTTTAGAATATCCATCAATTATAGCTTTAATAAATGATATCATATATTTTTCAGAATTATAATAAAAGAATGTTCTTTTTCTTAAAAAAAATAAAACAAGAAGAAATTTTTAGAATTTTAAACGATGTTTTTAGCATAACAATTTTGAAAACAGTTTCTTTAAATTACAAAGCATGAGAACCAAAATTGTTCAATAAAAAGTTTAAAAGAAGTAGAGTTATTTTCTAAAACATTTATACATTTCTATAAGTTATCGTAACGCAGAAAAAAAAACGTAATCATATCCAAATACTTTTTCTTATTTAAAAATGCGCATAGAAATGCAGGTTTTTTTACCTTTGAACTTTTTGAGAAACGAGAGATGAAGAAACCAAAAAAAAAAAATCCTTTTTGCTAAAGATACGTACTACATATATCCATAGGCACCTAACATTCTCTAAAAGTTAGCTCGCCCTTTAGGGTTAAGTACATACAAAGAAAAAAAGTTCTTTTAAAAAGGAATGAATAAAAAGTTAAATTCGCAGAAGGAAAATTTAAATAATAACATGAAAAAAGCTGCTTTTATTGAATCCCACGTGTTTGCTATTTAAATGAGAACTCCCCACTAACGCGTTCCCCATCTCGATTTAGGAGGTTTAAGCAGTGAAAAGTCTGATTCTCATGAATGAAGATTCAAAGTAGGTTTTATACGTTTAAATATTCAGAAGTGTTCTTAAGACCAAGAGAGGGCTTAAGCCCACAGTTCGTAGAACCTTTAAAAAAATGATTATAAGAAAGAGATTTTAAATTAAGTTATAAACGTGTTTATCGTCCATCCAAAATAGAACTCTCTTTCACAAAACGTTATATCTCTCCTAGGTTTTTTTTATTCCTTCAGCTGTAATTATTGAAGAGTATACTGTCACGTCGTGACCCTCAAGTTTGCTTAATTTCTGGGTTGCGAAAGGGATTACACAGCTTTGGTCAAATATTTTATTTACAAATTAATTTTCCTATGTTACACCATTATTATGATATCTATTCATCGCCACTTTACAGTGTTTCGCAGGAAGGAAGATTAAGTCCGGATTGCCGTTCTATAATCTCGAAGAAGATTCCAGTTACCTCCCGAATCGTCTCTTTAAATCCCGTGGGGGGCTCTTTCACACCCCCAATAATTTCTGATTGACGAGGGTCACGGGTCTGCACCCGCCTCCCTCCGTCTTGGCCTCAACCGCAACTGGTTCCAACGGGACAAAAGTATGTCTCGACTGAGATTATCTGTGCCGCCGCACCTCATAAATCATATGAAGGGTCTATAAAACGACCTTCCACACTAGAAATACACTCCTTGGTATTTCTTCCTCATAAAAGGTTAACACTTCTTCCACACAAGTGTATCCCGGCCAACATGTGCGAGGTAACGGATGAATGGAAGATAGTCCAAAACTAGTGTGTCCCTTCTAAAGATCACCGTGAAGAAAAGGCATTTGGTGAATCTATTTGTCTCTGGGTGTTGGTGGAGAAAAAGGAGTGGAAACATCAAAGCAGTTCAAGAGTCGACTTAACATCTGCTTCGCCCGACTTTAAAAAGGACAATAGGGGTAGTATAACGAGGTGACAACACATAGATACACATGAATATATATATATATGTATATATCAGCATAAGAAAACCTTTTTGTGCAAGATATAATTAATAAAAAAGTAAGGACACAAGTTCTATGACAGGAGTTCTTTTTTTAAGATATATGAAACGTTCTTCGTAGCATGCAAAGTGTACCTATAAGAAGCAAACATTAAGGATTTTGTGTTCCAAAATTATAAATTAAGAAATAGTGATAAAACTTTAAAATTAAAAATTAAAATTAAATTCTAACATTTTTGCATTCTGTAAACTATTATGCTTAGTTACATGCAATTAAAAAAATGTGCGTTTTTTTCGAACATTTATGGCCAAAAAAATTGACCCCTTATAGGGTTAAATGACTTATAGAATTCCACCTCAATGAATCTTCTGAATGCTTAAGATAATTCATTTGTATCGATATCAATCCTTCATGCAAGAATCAGAATATCAAAGTCCAATTTATACATTCTGCTGCTAAAATTTCTGAGCAAAAATCAAAATTAAAACATTAAAAGAAATATCTTTAAATATTGTGTTTTCTTTATATTTAGCTCCGAGAAGTAAAATTTGTTGATATTAATTGAAGTTACTTTGAGTTAGTATTAAATATGGGTTATAGTTTTTAAAACCAGGGCTACTGTGCAGCTTAAGAATTATTTTTAGTGAAAGGATAGCGCATGGTTACAAATGATTTTAAAATTATTAATGCTATTTTAACTAAGATAATATATAAAAATTTACTTTAAACTTTACAAAAATAAATGCATTCGCTTAAAGTTTAAACTATTTGGTAAGGCAGTGTTTCTCAAATGTGAGGCGCGGCCCCTAGGAGGCGAGATAACCCTACGAGGGGGGCTCGAGCATATTGAAAAGTCGAAAACAAAAGATTATTTTAAAAAAATTATTAATTTACTGAAAGTAAGCAAACAAATACATTTGGACATAATAAAAAATAAAATACACAGTTACATTGATGTAATACTTTTATAAATATATCAATTCTGCGCAGCAATTTATTTTACAATTAATTTAACAATACTAAGTTAAGAACAAGTTTAATAATTATCAGTGACCCCATGAACTTGTCATATATAAAAATATTTGCAAACATTAACACCTATCTTGATAATTTGTACGATTTATAATTAATCTCTTAAATGCTGATTAAAAATTACGTGATTCGCACCCCAATGTCACCGTTTAACACGTAGGCAAGCATATGTGGTGTATTGAGGGGGGGGGGGGACGGAGCGAGGGAGGTAAAAAAAGAATAAATATTCAAATCCTCTGAAATAAGTAAATCCTTCTCAAGCACTTCACAAAAAGCCTTCGGAATAATTTTATTGATAGCAGTTCACAGAAAAGAACTCACTTCGGAAAGACGTATATATACGTCTGGGGGCAATAAATGCTTTGGCTGAGCGAGACGTTTATATACGCTGGCGCTACTTGAGGTATTGTAGGTGAAGCGGCTGAGAATCGTATTATTGAATTTAATACATTGATATAGTACGGAGGGGAGGCGATGAAAATTATGATTGAATATTGGGTCGCAAATATTGAAAGTTTGAGAAGCACTGTGGTAAGGGCTTTCAGTAAAGTATACTGCTGGAAATTGGAACAGGAAATATAGCAAAAGTAACAAAACACTGCTGATTGTATTCATTCAACCTTGTAAGAAAAACACATGAATATATTTGTAGGCAATTTGGGAATTTACAGAATCCAAATTTAGTATACATTGTAGAATTTAAATGGTTCTAAACGGATTAGGTATTGAGTCGCAGTGGGCTTGAATGACACAAACGGGTAAGTCATTCCATGCTGAATTTCAAATCTATACTACACTTCATCACTTCTAGTGGATGAATAACGTGAGTTTCTGAGTAATACACGTCCAGATGCGTTTCAATGGGTGTGAGGTCTGGAGAACGTGCTGCTCTGGACTACAGCCGAACACCCAATCAAGATACAATGGGCAACATGTGATTTTGCGTTATCTTGAGGAAAAGCGTCGCTTTCGAAGCCTGGAAAATAGGGAACTGTTAAAGATAGGAAATGGATATTTGTAAATTTTATTTAACTTTAATTTTTAATACAAATATTTTTTGTAGCTTATAATTGTTTTGCTTTAAAAATCTCATCGTCTAAAAAAATTAAAAAATTAAATTTTTGTTGTAATTCAGTAAGTATAAAATTCATAAATCTTTTTGTCCGTGTTATATGTATAATATAAATCTGAAGTTACACATTATAATTTCAAATCCTTGATTATAATTAAGATAATTATAAATATATTTTGTACTTGCAAAGATTGAACAAAATGGTACCATCGAGCTTCTTAAATAAACCTATGTATCTTTGATCATCATAAAATCTTAATGTAGTAAAACTTTGTAAGTGTTTGTGCCATATATCTAGAAGGAAAAGAAATCTGAAATATAGAATAATCCATTCCTAATTTTATAGGGCGAGTTTTCAAACACAGTTTCCACATATCTACTCTATCTATAGGTATTGTTCTCAAGAATCTATTAAATTCAAACATTCCGTTTTCGTCGAGCCGAAAACTAATTTTCCACCAATTAGGCTTCGTTTTAAATCGGTTAACTTTCTGAAATATTTCAGATAGTTGAGCATCCATCTATTTCCATTTCTACACACATTAAAAGATCCAAGCTCTTTTCGGTATCCTGTCGGCTAGTTCTAAAATTGTGTCCAGCAAGGGATAAAGATTCCTTTAATTAACTGTTTTAAATTAATGTATAATGAGAAATATTTCGATAAATAACTTGTAACGATAGCTGAGTAGATTATTAATGAATTTACTCAGCAGAAACGGGGACAGAAGTCCTTGCTTTCACAGAGAATTATTTGTGCAGATTATTTTCATTGGATATTTACCGATGATTTTGACTTGGCTTGAAGCGTCTTGTACCTTGCTGGTTTTCTTATACATATACATCTGGCCTCTAAAATTACTAAGTGAGGATGAAATGTAAATAGCAAAATGATATTTATTGGACAAATATATTATAATACAAAGAACTAGTGATTAAATTTTAAAGAAACTTAGAAATATAGATCTTAAGAAATGAGTGCCCAGAAAAGCCACCTCGGGCTGCAATAATAGTTTCTATATGTCTGGTAATTGAGTCAGATAGCGGTTGAATAGAATTTACAGGCTGATTCAACACAATGCCATCGAATGTAGTGACATCCAACCATTGAACAGACGTTTTCTATAGAACATGCGGGCCGGTGCAGAGGTCGGATATTTTCTTTATCAAGGAAAATCCGTACAATACCAGCAACAAACGCAGCTGAATGTAGCGTTTCGTAGGGCTCGAAGAAAGAGTTGAGACAAGAGTTTAAACGTTCCAGAAATGTAACGGCCTTTGAAATTCAAAGTGCCACCAATGTGAACGAAAGGTGACCGAGATGTGTATTCAATGGCATTCCATACAATCACTTCAGGTGATGGTCCAGTATGACGATGTCAAGTGCATGCTGATGATGTGTTTTCTCCACGAACCCGCCAAACGTGGATGCAACCATCATGATGCTGTAAACAGAACCTAGATTTGTCTGAAATGATAACATAACACCATTCTGCTTCATTGATCACACCATTCAAAGCATGTTTGTGATATAGCGTGAATGGTAGCTTAAGCCATTTTCTCTGAGTCTACTGATAACGTTGTCGAACTCTTCGTGCAGACACTTGTTGTTTTACGAGTAATCCCATTTTTTGACTTAGGTCCCATAACGTGACTGTAAGATCCAACAAGACTACGAAGGTAATATGTGTGTCTTATCAGCTGTTAGTAATAGAGGACCACAGAAATACATTATGGAATTCCATGGGACCATTCTGAACACATTAATTCTATATTCCGCTGGCAGTCATAGAATTCCGACCAATGCAATCTGCAATACTGAGGTACGATAAACCGCAATCCAGTAGGCTATAATTCAATCTGAAAGAGATTGCGCTGGTAAGCACTTCTTTTCTTATGCGAGTAATCACAGCAACGTTTCACCAGACAACAATGTACAAATGCGATGTCTGTATGATAATCTTGCTCTGTACAATTTCTTCATTTAAACACATTGTTGGTGTTCTAATAATTTGCTTTTCACAACATCTTTCTATCGTTTAAAATTCATGAGTATGGCTCAAGTGTGTAGTGGGGCTTAAACCCTATACTTTTACAGGCGTTTTAGCAATTCTTTGTTAAAGCAACCGACTGCGTTCGGAGATCTTTTTTTTTTAGTTTTCTAAAAATACTTAATATTTTTACATTTTTAATTTCTCCTATTCACACAATAGTAAAAATTGAACTTAGAAATAATATTTGTACATAAACATTTGTAAAAACTTTAAATTTTAGAGAAATTTTGGAATTGTTTCAAAAGTTTTACTTTACAAAATATTTTAAATTTTTTAAAAAAAAAAAAAAAAAAAAAAATACTGCCTTACAAAGTTTTGAGAAATATTTCTAATGGATTGAATATAAATTTTAAATTATTTCTTTTGAGAGTTAAAAGTTATAGCCAGTCGAAGGTATAAATTAGGAATTTCACAGTCATATTTTCAAAACCTTTTGAAGAAAATCCAACTGTTATATCACTAAAAGTATTCAATTTTTTAGCTTGTTGTCCATTCACTAGATATCACAATTAATAACACTTGTGAAAAACTTAATACGAACATCACTAATAGTTCTCTTTGAATATCATATTTAAATTATCACGGAATTTACAAAATATAGTTCTTAAAAAATGGATTTAAACTTTATAAATTAAATTTTAAATAGAATTATGACTATATAACTAAAAATCTACTGTTTTGTATTTAACACCGTGCTGTTTTCTGAGATTAATACAATATTATGAAAGATAAGTGTTTAATCTGTTTGAAGTTGCTTTTCTGCGAGTTAGATTACAATATGGAGAACTGACATTGGTCTATAATTTCAAAGAAAAGTAGAAGCTTTTCCAGGTTTTTATATCGGTGCAATCTATGCAGTCTTCCATGTACCTGGGAAATATTTTAAATTCAGGATAATTTTGATACAGTAATTTGTATAATCATTCAAAATGGAAGAATTTTAAGCATTTTATTTGTTATAACATCCCTACCTAGATGTTTTTTAATTTTTATCTTAATATAGCCAAATATCTCCGAAGGTGAGAGAGGGGACGGTGGGGTAAAATTTGAAAAATTAATTTCATTATTAAGAGTCAGTATATGGGTTGTGTATACCTTTAGGAAGTTAATTCTCAAGGAAGTTAGCAAGTGTTTTTGTTTCATCAGGATCACTAAAAGCAATACCTACTGGGCCTTAGTGGAAATCTGAGAAGGCTTTTCCCTCCGAATGCCTTGGCTGTTCCCCAAAGGAAAATGTCTCTCGTACCGTTAAACAACGACGCCGGTAACAGAGGAAAAATAAATAGTTATTTTTTCTAAAGTTTCTTATACTGTTTTACACATGTGAAATCTACCACTGCTGCTTCCTGTCAGCTGGCTTTGTTACCAAACTCTTCTACTTTCGTCTACATTTTTTTACGTCACAGCTTGAGAAATCGGGACTTTTCTTAGTATTACTATACGTAAGCTG
>BMAV01018186.1:42839-55090 GCA_019973955.1 Trichonephila inaurata madagascariensis
AAGCAATTTGGATCAGCTTTAAGGGGCATTTTAACTACATACCGTCCCTCAATGTCTCTAGAATGCGTTTTCATAAAGTGTTCCTCGCATAAATTAGCCTCATTATTTTTTGTTTGCACTATCTCCGCATTTTCTACTTCCCAAAATTTTTGCAATGTTTTATTTAAATCTTCGTCCCTAACTAACCCGCAATGAACTTTAGTTTCCTTTAATGAATCTACATTACCACTTGCAACGTATCCAAAAACCGTGTTTTGTAAAATTAGATCTGAATTTTTTATCTTAAATTTTTCTGGTCTCAATAGTTCAAAAAATATTTCTGCACCTAACAAAATGTCTATTTTATCTGGAATATTAAAACGATCATCAGCTAACTCCACTATATCTGACAAATTAACACTGGTATTAAACGTGTTATTTGGAATAAAATCTGTGATTTTCTTAACTACTAACATATTTAAATCCTTCACGAATGTATTACTTTTATTTGAAATTGTCGTTTTAACGCACCCGTTAACAATCATAGAGGCATCATTTAAACATGAGATCAAAGTATTAATCTTCTCACTTTTCAGTTGTAATTTATTGGCGCACTCATTTGTAATAAGACAAACCATACTGCCTCCGTCTAACAAACACCTACATTCATGCCAATTCGAATATTTATCCTTAACTAATATGCGAGCAGTGCTCAATAAGCATTTTTTAATTTTGTTATGACTAAAAGTAGTCGCCACGATTTCTTGATTGTTTATATTTGAATTAGGAATGAAAGGAGGGGCAGAAGTATTAGGATATATCGTTTGCGGTTTCTCTTCAAGGACCGAACGGGGATTCGGAATACTTTTTATTTCTCTTTGAAAATGAAGTAATTTATTATGCGGCTTCGTACAAATTATGCAATTTTTAGAGCGACACTGTTTAACACAACATTCTGGGGATAGACATTTAAAGCACAATTTATTGTTTTTAACAAAATCTACTCTTTCATTTATCGAAAAACTTTTAAACTGAGGGGAAAATTGCAAAGCATGTGCTTCATTTTTACACAACACACATTTTTCATTCTTTATTTCAGAAAAAAATACGCTCGAAACTCCTCTCTGACTTCGCGAGCTGTTATATCTCTGTTGTTTATTGAAATCAAATCGTTTATTTTCATTTCCAGTGAAGGACCTGGAAAATGTATTAGATTCCCTTTTAATTTTACCTTTAGCAGATAAATAAATATCACATTCTCGCCCTAACTCGTGGGGTTTAAAAAATGTTTCTCCTTGTTTTACATTAATATGAGTCGATAATTCTCTGTCAAGAGTGCTCATCATTTTATCCGCTACAATTAATTCACATACTGACTTAAAATCATTAACATTTCGTAACTGACAGTAATACTCAAATGTTGCACTTAACCTAGACGCAAATTGAACATAACTCTCTGAATTTAATTTTTGAGTTTTACGAAAATCATTATAGCATTCTTGCGGTGTAGGCTGAAATTCTTTCAAAACTAAATTTTTTAGTTTATCATAACTGCGCAATTCTTCCTCTGACACATAAATCATTAAGTTATTCGCTCTCTCTCCTAGGATGTTTAAAAGAATTTCCGATTTCCATTCTTCGGGAACCTCTTTCGTTTTGAATGCTTTCTCTAATGACTGAAAAAATAAATTATATGACTCAACACGTGAGGGTACAGAGATAGTTAATGTTTTTACACTTTTTATTAACGTTTCGATACTAATATTGTTACCTGTTTCGGTGGCGCTCACTGTTGACACTGAAGAATCATGTGGTAAATCTTTCCGAATATTAGCTAGCTCTAATTGCTTCTCTAACTGCGCTAACTTAATTTTTTCTAACTCTAAATTTAATTCCCTCGCAGATTTTTTAATTCTCGTTTCTTCAACAACATAGTCAATAATATTTTTAACTAATTCTGTTTCTTTTTTATAAACTTCACTACTTTCAATTAAAATTTTCAAATCAAGAACTTTTGCATTATCTGGCACAATTAGTTTTAATTCCTCAGCGACAAGTTTTAACTCGTCTTTCTTCAAATTAGTAATTAAAGACATAATTAAAATTCTCACAAAAATTCAAAGAATTCAAAGAACATTGCTCTCACCTACCTCACATAACCGGTCGCAGCACTTGGCTTCTTGCTTCGTAATACGAATACACATTAGTTTCACTCAGCCATTTAATCCAATAGCTAATTTCTAAGCTCCGGTTGCGATCGGACCAAATGTTGGATCAACTTCAACACTTAAGCAGTTGACTCCAGAGTCTCTAGCACAATAACCAATTTTATGGTGCAAACATTGTCCATATTTATGGTTATCTTTTAGTCGATAGCTTAATTACTCCTTCAATATTCTCATGACACAATCACGACACAGTTTCTAGTGGACTGACTTTATTTTTTACTCACAACACTTTTTACATTCATATCAGAATTACTGGGCATGCGCAGTTGGGCTGGCGCAAACGCAGTTCACATATTCTTATTTGAAGACACAACAATACACTCCTACTTCTCTTAATTATACAGATGGCGTTTCGCACGCCGAGAACTGACAAAAGTAAAGACTTCTCTAGAGAGTCTGAACTGGGATTTTTGAAAAATTCACATTATTTTCAGAGTTACCACATATTTAAATAATTATCGGGTTTTTTTTCTTAAAATTTCTCCCATCTGTTGTAGTAAATAACGAATAAATTCATTTCTAAGTTATATGTTTCAAAAATTCTAGTTGAACCTCTGTACAGAGGTTTGAGCTACATACAGGCAAAATATTATTATAATAGAAGCACTTTTCATAATAGGAGAATTTTTTGAAAATTGGTCAAAATATTACACTTAAATAATTTTTTATTGTAATAATATTCTTAAAATAATTTTATATACGTTTTCTAATCTAAGTGACACTAAATATCATAAATATAATCCATTTATAGGCTTTTGCAAAATCACGGTTTCGAACGTAGTCGGATACCTTGATAAACAGTCAGACTTCTATTTAATGAAGCAGCTAAATCAGGAAAAAAAATTCTTTATGTGGAAAATTCGTTAAATAGAGATTCACTTTCAATATGCATTACGTTTTAGGTACCAGGAAAAATTTCGCAAAATAGAGAAATTCACACAATAAAGGTTCGTAAAATGGATGTCCGACCATGCACGTAAATTTCTTACTGGAAATGATAGACATAAATTTCGATTTTTTTAAATAAATCAAATGAATCAAAAATTTATTTTAAAAGTGTAAAAAAACTTAGCTGTAGTTTTCGTGAATAAAGTATCAGAAACAAGGGATTTTTCCATTTAATAATTCAATCTGTCAAGGTTGCTTACCAATACAATGTTGCAAGACATTTTAATTTTTAGTTCCTCTCCCCTTTAGTTCGAATTCAATGTTACTGCTGTTTATCAGTTCTTTTCAAAATTTTTTGATTGATTCTAAGACATGGAAAATACCATTAACATGTGCTTTATAAAATTTACTTTTTTGGTTTAAAATTTTTAATCAAATAATACTTTGACTTTCTTTTTATTCAAATTTAATACAAATTAATTAGTGATTTAAAAATATTATAAAAATATTTCTAAGTATTTATAATAATATTAAAATTGTATTATAATTATATTTTTTATTATTATAAATATTTATAATAATATAGTTATGTACAATATTTTTTATGATATATTTTCTAATATATCGTAATTTTTAAAAAAAATACTGCAATGAAAAAAAAAACATTTAAGCAACTATAAACTAAATGAAAGTTGCTATAATAAGTTTATCTACAATAGATAATAGAAATACAGTCGGAAACTACCATTTTACGAATCTATATCTTGCGAACTTTTTCCTGGAACGAAGAACACCATTTTAAGTTTTTCTTCGTAAAATAGCGAAGTTCACTTTCTATTTAGCGAACTTTTTCTCTTGTGGTTTTATTCTCCCCCTCCCCCTACTTTTGAAATATTTTTGGACTTTTGTATGATGAAATGTTATATAAAATCGTTTGAAACAATTTGACGTGGATTACAATGTGAAGAAAGTACGTCTGAAGGGAGTTTTGATGTATTGCGAAATGCGAAGCGTATTATGAGAAAAAATACTTGAAACTCAAATTAAATTAATAGACTTTATTAGTAATTAAATTTATGTATGCAAGTGCTATAATACAAGTTTAAAATTACTGAATATTAAAAAATGTTGGTTTAAACTTACTTGTACGCTTAAAATTAAAGAAAACGACATTAAAATTAATTAGTTTTAATATAAAATTACTTTTTTAATGTTGAAATGCAGTGTATTTCTGTCGCGACAACGCTTTTTCTCTCTAGTTTTACTTGCATATTTCGTTTTGATGGGTAAAATGTATAAAGTAGATAGTTTACAAAAAAAAAGGTGTGGATTAATTGCTTTTTATAATTATATATATTGTTAAAGAATTTAAAAAATTTGTTTTATGTAGTTTATAAAGTATATTGAAAGATGAATCGTTATTTAACGAATTTTCCCCTGAGTGAACTTTTTTTTCGGGATTTAACGACTTTTTTAAAAAGGGTTCCCACTGTATATATTTTGTGCATAAAGTTGTAAAATTTCTCCAGTAATCATAATTCATTAAAATTTCAAGAATAAGAATGAAAACTATCTGTCATTTTTAAAGAATTATTTTAGAAGTATGAATTATGTAATTCAGAGATTATAGATAAAACTTATAAATTACTATAAATCAAAATTTCATAAAGATTGTGATTCTCATTTACTGTTTTAATCGATTTATTTATACTTTTTACATGATCTTTAAAATATTATTATGTTAAGCATATGGTAGAGATTTGTTAAGTATTAAAACCTTTTTTACAAAACTTATCTCCATGAATTACCATTATAAAGGGCGTACTTGTTTATAAGGAATTTTCTTTGTAATATTTTTCAAAACAATGATTTTCTAGATTTATCAATATTTCTTATTAAGTGGGAAGTCTGGCTAGTCTTATTAATTTTCTGCCATTCACTTGTTATTTGGATTCTATTTTATACCGAAAACGTGGTTTATTTTTTAAATACCCCAACTATTAGTTCACATACTCTCTCTCTCTCTCTATATATATATGTAATAATTCCAATAATTTAATTGTAATAGCTCTTGAATTATTAACGTCCAGTCCTTCAGGACAACTATGTAATTATTTTAATTGGTTACCCGCCCACCGGGGACTGAAGAAACTATCTCCATCCACCCCCTAAAATCACGTGACGTCCAAGTGCCCATAAGTACCGAGATCTGGAAATCGCACTCTCTCTTCTCTTCTGCTCTCACCTTTCTGCAATCATGTAACCAGCCGGCTGCCGCGCGTTCTGTGTTTGTCTTGTCTGTGTTCGTGCCATGATGTTTGCTTCTTGATATGTGTAATGCCGTCCCTGCTTTATGTTTATGTCTTTTCAAGATGTGAATAAACTGGATTATGGATTTACATGAGTGACTCTTCGATAATACAGTACTCGACCACTCAGCACGTAACACAGGAAAATCACACCACCGGCCACGCCCTACCTTTGGTTCTCCATTGTTTAAATCAACCACTCGCCATGACAAAATATGACATAATATGGCACACTATAAGTTTCTTATATATATATATTTAAATTGTTCAGATTTTCAGTCGTTAATAAAATACTTTCTATTCATCTATTCTAGTTCAAATACATTTTTTAAAATTTATAGCGGATAACAGTTGATGTTAATACAGTTTTTTTCAAATATTTATTCATTAATTAAATTAAAAATGAATAAACAGTAACAAGCAAAAATAATAGTTTAACATCATGTATAGAAAGGAAAATCACTCGTTGTTTCCTTTAGCGCAGTGAATAGCCACCTGGACATCTAATTCGAAGGTCGTGAGTTTGAACCCTACCTGGGATGGCCTAATTTCTAAGAATGTGCTTTGTTTTTCACTATACTATTTAATTAGAATAATTAAATTTAATTAAGGAATAAGTAGTGGCAAACAAACAAAAATAATTCTACACTCTATATAGAAAGGAAAATGGAAAATTGCAAGGAAAATAGCTTTCTATTTTGCCTCTTAATATTGTGATTCTGTCATATGTATGAAGGAAGATTAGAACCGGGCACCTTCCGATCCGAAAACGAGTATCTTAGCCACCATGCCAAAACGATCGTCATCACATGGAGCTATTACTGGTTTACATAGATATCACACTACCCCATGCCAGTGATTCGGCGAATAGGCGAACGAGTGAATGAGTGAATATTAACGTCACACTGTTCAGCTACGCGAGGGCTTTTGGCAACGGACCACGTAATTTTGAGCCATGGTCAAATGACGTGGACGACACCTGAGCTGGCACCCCTTCTCCTAACTACCACANTTCGAACTACTTTTTTCTACAGATTTTGTTACTAACTACATT
This sequence comes from Trichonephila inaurata madagascariensis, assembly GCA_019973955.1. Taxonomy (NCBI): domain Eukaryota; kingdom Metazoa; phylum Arthropoda; class Arachnida; order Araneae; family Nephilidae; genus Trichonephila; species Trichonephila inaurata. The sequence goes on from BMAV01018186.1 coordinate 49,298, forward strand.
TGAAAATTATTTATTAAAACATTTGGGAGATTTCATTGAAGTTCAAAGGTAGAATTTAAAATTTCTGTATGCCTCACGAAATTGTACTTCTTTTGCAAGGAGCATGGATGAAAATACATTTGATACTCTATTTATTATTTTAAACCGTTTTCAATTTTATTACTTGTTTCATGACGTACATTTCTACTTTTTAATACAAATACAAACTTTTAAAAATCTGAAAATTTATGAGTCGAAGATAAATCGAAAATTGAAGAAAAAGACGGTATATTTTTTCTGTATTTTATGTAATAACTATTGATATTATTTAAAAATAACATGTTTTTAAATTTTTTGAAATTTTGATGTATTTCCGGGAAGAGAAAAAACCGGGAAATCAGAAACATTAATTACTACGTTAAGGGTGACAAATGTGCACAAAACAGAATATTTCGCTTAGAGCAGCGTTCGGCAAATTGCAGTTCTTCATAATTCTGCTGTTATTTACAGTTAAAAATTAAGTCTACTAAAAAATAGTTATTGTTTACTTTTTAAATTTATATAAACATCTCTTTAAAAAAAAGCAAACTCGTATTTACATTCACATTTAAATATTTGACTGGCTTACCGACAGAATTTATCGTTGAATGTTTATTTGATTTAACTCTTTTGTAATTTCCAGTTATATATTTGTATTTAGTATTGTGATTCTGGTATTTCATTTAATGTTTCTTATTTGCTACTGTGTACGTTAAATGTCAGTTTACTTTTATGTTGAACCTTGAAGGGTTCAAGGCCGCAGTATATGTTAAATCATGAAATTTGATATGTTTATACCAACTCCTGTAACTTTTCCCCCTTCTCGGACTGGGGTCATTACGGACATTCCGGACACCCATAAAATACCCGGCGGCAGCCAACTAAAGAGGAGACAGAGTAATAAAAGTTTGTTGAAGAAAGCGAGCTACAGATGTTTTATTTTACTCTTGAGTAGTTACTTGAAGTTAAAACAAGCTCTTGTGATCTCTACCATCAACAGACTCTAGTTGAAAAAAAATTGGCTCCACTAAATCTTTTAGATTTAGCTCGTTTGAAATATAGCAACAGGTAATTATGTTTTTAATTTTGAATTATTTTGTATTTTTTTAAGACTTAAAATAACATACAAATACAGTAGTGCTTTCTGTATGGTACAGCTCTGTAAATATATGTATTAAGTGTGTTATAAATAAATTCACATAAATGAGTAATTATTATAACTGAAAGGACTATACTGAGTTAAAAGAAAACTAGGTAATTCTGATTTCAATGAAATTACTTTGTATATTTATCCAAAGTTATATAGTTAAGAGAAATGGATTAAAAAATTTTATTTTTAGATTAAATCGAAATAATATTGTTGACGAGAAATTTTTTTTCATAACAGAGCTTCCATTTTCGGAACGAGACATTGCACAACCTTCATTACTGTACCCAGAATTTAAAAAAAATTGTGGTTCATTTGTCTTGTTTATTGTACATTTTGATTCCGTTTTTCTGAATCATCATGTTGAATCAATATAACAGATGTGGGGTTTCAGAATTTTTTTCTCTCTTTTTTCATACATAAAGAGAAATTTAGTAATACTATTTGGTAATTATATTCTTATAAATATAATTGTGTTATTGCTGATTGAAGTATTGAAAAGGTATTTATAAAAATTCTTTCGGAATATTTAAAGTTAGTGAATTAGGTCAGTAATAAGTGAATTATATTTCAATGTTTTCTTTGATGTAAAGAGACCAATTTAATAATATTATTTTTGTATTATAAATATATTTCCAAATGAGATAACATGTGATTATATTTAAATGTTATGAAAAATATTTCGAAATGACATTTTTTAAGGAAGCTAAAAGACAGAATTTTATTTGACTGAGAAATATAATGTATTTTTTTATTTTTATTTTAAATATTGCAGTCTTTAGTATTTTTTATTAGTGTTAATTTTAGTGATTATAAAGATAATTAATTTCTAAAGTTATATTAATATTATTAATGGAAAGTATTTTTTCAGTGGGAGTTGTTCAAGTAGAACATTTTTCTTTGATTAAAAATTATGTAAATTCATTCTATATTTTGTGCGTGCTATGTACAGATGTATTTGTGAGTTTGTTGAAAATATAAGTTAAAATGATTTCCTAATTTTAATACTGAAAAATATACTTTGTTAGGATATCCTACTCTCTATATAGCTATCAATTCTAAACATATTAAACATAAATAAATACAGTGTTCAAACGAAAGCAAAGTAAGGGCTTTTTATTCTTTGTTTTAAATTTACGATAAGATTTTAGAAAATCTCAAACACATTGATTTTTAATTAAAATGCGACAATTTTTGATGAATTCAAATTTTTTGTATGAAAGCAAAGCACTCTATCTCAATTATCTTCATAATTCCCTTACTTAATTTAGGAATATTTTTTTAAAAATATTAGAATGTTTGAGGGATGACGTAAAAAACTATCTGGTACGAATACAAAAGAAAGCGATTCGAAAAACAAGCCCACATTAAAAAACAAGCTGGAAGTTTACTAAATACAAAAGATTACGATCTACCATCCGCTATAGAACTCTTAAGAAATTGTAAAGGTTTTTTTTAATGATCTTCGATCGGATGGTGCTTTTACTGAAATGACCTGTGATGCAAAAGAACTGGCCTACGAGAATGATATCCCTAATAATTTTGAGGTCACGCAGCCACGTCACAGAGTTCGCCGCCAAAAGGTTAATTTTGATTACGAAGTACGAGATGATCCGGTGGAAGATCCTAAATTAAAATTCAAGGTACAGTTTTATTTTTTTTACAATTGACCAAGCAATTAATGCCTTGGAATGCAGATTTAATTTAATGAGTACCCATAGTAATTTTGTTCCATTTTTATATAACATATATGATTTAAAAGATACCCCTAAACATTCAATAATTAAAAACTGTAAAAATTTAGAAATGATGTTGACAGATGGAGAATCAGTAGATATAAATGCGCTTGATCTAGCAGATGAGATAATGTTAGTTTCAGCAATAGTAGGCAAACAAGAAAGCCCAATAGAAGTTTTAAAATTTATTCCGGTCTTAGATTTTGCGACTAAATCTTGCCATCGCATTAAGAATTTTACTTTCTTTGCCAATAAAGTGTAGCAAACGGAGAGAGGAGTTTCTCAATTCAAAATTTCTTACGGTCTACAATTCTTCAAGATAGATTAAATGGTTTATCTATATTGGCTATCGAACTTAAAATAGCTGAACAAATTGATTTAAAAGAATTAATCAGAAAGTTTTCAGAGTTAAAAGTCAGAAAAAAAATCCACTCCTAATTTTTTGTTTGCTTTGTTATTTGTTTTAATTTTTAATAAATATTTACACGTATACTGTTATGTTGCTTTTTCTTTGCAAGAACTATTCAAGTTTTATGGGTGTGTATTTATGAACAATTTATATATTTTTTTATAATATTTTTTATACGTTGTGGAGAGGGGCGGCATTTTTCATTTTTGTCCGGAGCGGCAAAACTGCTAGAGCCGGCCCTGTCCAGAGAACATCAAAAGAGTAAAAAAAAGTCCTAATTAGTTAAATATGAAGCTAAAGAGATCTTGAGCTATAAATATGGTGAGTTTAAAAAATATACAATCCTTAGAAAAATTTTCATGTTGCATTAAAATATTTCAATGCATTTTCTGAGAAACTATGTTTTTCAATTTTTTGTGTGTGTTTCACGGTAAAGTTCACAACAGAATTTCTTTTTAAGATATTGAATTAAAATTTTCAGAAAATGTTTTACTTAGTTTTATCTGTATTCTAGATTATTATCTAATTTTTGTGTACATATTTATGTATTTTATTGCACTTTTTGTGAGAAAATAACATTAGTTTTTTACAAAAAATTGAGTTCTTGCATAAGAATTGACATATTTCAAAAACTTTCAAAAGTATTACTAATCTTGTAGCTCTAAGCACAGATACTAAAGTTATTTATGTACAGTAAAAATATTATTCTAATATATTAATTAGAATTTTCAATACAAGGTTTACCGTAACTGCAATTTTTCACTAAAGTTTCACTCAAAATTCTCAATATATCCAAAATTATTTTTAATTTTGTAGAAATTGTACTTGAATTCCCAGTTTTATGCCCCATTTCAAATAAACAAGTGTTTATTTAGTTGAAAATTTATATATTTCAAAAAAAGTTATCCGAAGGTAGTCACGTACCAATATTTCGTCAAACGGATAGAAGGTCCTTGAAAATTGCGTCAAAAATTCCAATTGTCTTAAAGAACAATTCACATTGAGTAACGAAGCAATTGCTTTTCTAATACGGTCCATAGCTGTAGAAAAGGTGTGAAACTTTCAAGCCATTAAAACTTTCCTCCATTGTTTTAATATTTGTTGAAAAAATCTATTGATATCTTCATATCCTTTATATCAGTATTTTCATACCTTCATATCTTCATATCCGAAAAAAAATTCAATTTATTTTTACGAAAAATATAATCTATGCATGACGAATATTTTTTTAATTAAGTTTAAACCTTTGTACATAAATTTGTTGAATTGATTTTTTTATTTTTTTTTAACAAAAATCAAAGAACTTTGATTACTATTTTTATTTTAAAATCTGCTGAGTAATTTTGAAAGGGCAAAAAAAAAACAACCGTAAGATATGGTTCATATATATATATATATATATAAGGATAATTAAATTAGATTAAAAATTAAATTCTCTATCTAGCACTTAACTCTTCTTTTTCCTCTTTGAAAAACTTTATAGTCACTAAAATTAATTCAAAAACACTCATAGTTTTTTTAGAAATTATTAAATATTTCAGTTCTACATTTGCTATGAGGAATTTAATATCTTTAATAATTTCTCCTATTTTCAATTGTAAAGTAATTGCCTCACTCACCTTAATTTGTCCATTGATGGTGGCAATTTTTGTTTTGATATACTCCACATGGTGTTGTCCCTTGATTTGGGATATTATGTTTTTTGATATAATGTTGACATTTGATCCTGTATCCAAGAGGACCTCAACTTGTTTGAAGTTGATTCTTCCCTGGATGATCATGAGTTCTCATGTTCGATGAGGTTGGAATACTGTATTATTTTCTTGGGTTCTTTGTCGGGGGTAGAAAGTCGGAGCATCCGGTCGCAAAATTGTTGGCCATTGTGGCAATCGTTGGTTTCTCGGATACGTGGTCGGCCGCTGAATAGAAAAGGACGGGTGATGATAAGAAAGTGATGGAAGCCGAGGAGAGTATACATTGTATCTTGAACCGGTTATGGTATCCGGGTGTTGAGATTGATCATTTCTCCAATTCCATCTTCCATACTGTTGTCTATGGGCAAATTGATTCGTATGGTGAGGTATTCTTGTCACTGGATACTTTGGGTATATAACTTCATTCCTATATGATTTTGATATTTCTTGGATATCTGTGAAGCCAATTTTAATTAAAAACTATGAATATTATATATATTTGATTGATATTTCTTTTTGTTTCCCTTAAAATGGTCACAAAGAGGAATTTTATGGGGAAAAAAATACTTTATTAAATAATCATAGCACTTTCCTAAGTCACTTTACACTTTTAGATCAGGCATGTCAAACTCATTTGATATCTCGGGCCACATGAACTATTTTATATTGACGGCCGCCTGGTTTTCTATGCTCAAAAAATTAAAAAAACAGGATTTTCAGAGTGATTATATTCTGTATTTATGAAACTCAATGTATTATATATTATACATACATAATCGTTTAATATTT
>BMAV01018187.1:0-12107 GCA_019973955.1 Trichonephila inaurata madagascariensis
TATGCATTCCAATTCACATTGTCATCACATCAGTCAATGCTCTAATAAATGATGAAAAATAAAATAAAGGTATTTCATAAAATTTAAATTAATATTCTCTTAGATTTTTGTTTGAAAAAAAATTTACCCAGGGTGTTTATGTGGCAACAGTTTTTCTTTCCAGCATATATTCTTTTGATAATATTTAAATATATATAACTATTTCTTTAATATAATCTTTTTTTCCTTTCTTTGTAACTAATGTTAGCAATATGAGCAATTATAAATTATATCATCTGCTTTTACTTGTTTTCCATTAATTATTATCTGCGAAAAGGGTACAATATATTTTTTGAGAGACTTTAGCTATTCATGATCGATTAATTTATAAAATAACTTTGAAATTGTTTATTTTTCACTTTAATGGTCTATCATTAGTTATTTCACAGAATAACTAAGTAAAGTGTGTGAAAGTTTTAATCTATTATTTATTTTAACTGACTTGTCTATTTATTTCATGAAATACCTAGTCATTCTGTGTGTTCGTGAGTGTCACAAGTTTTGAATAATTCGATGAACCAAGTCTTTCGACTAATTTTTTAATAAAACTTAACAAAAAAGTAACATAAGTAAAGTGATGGTAAGTTTCGCAGTAAGAGCCGTTGTTACCGACGTCAGTTATTGCCGAAAGTCATTCAGCTTCTGCTGAATGTTACTTACGGAGGGTAGAGGGCGCACACAGGCTCAACACTATAAAAATACTGAATTATACTCTTTAATGGTAACATATATATAAGATTATTTATGTATAGGTTTCGATTTAAAAAAAAAATTGACATATAGTTTTTAGATAAATTTTAATGGGTAATAAACAAAGGGAATTTTTTTAATATTTTTTTTCATGTTACTTTTATTAATGTAAAATGGATAATTAATAAAATACTTAACATTGCTGAAGGTTTACCTATTACGACTTTCAATCATGAACAAGGCAAACATACTCGCTAAATATTTTAAAAAAATCTAAAGGAATAGCGAAAAGTAAAAAAATAATTATACTAGTTTGAAATGGGACATACCCTCGATATGACATAAGAATTTATTTTAAGACATAAGAATATGATAAAGAATTTATTTTCTAATATAGAAATATATTAGAAAAGTAATTATTAACTTTATTTATTTTCGTTTGCTTTTCTTCAGTAAATTAACTTTTAAATAATCTTTTATCTTCGATATTTTTATATGCTCTCGACCCTCACATAGGGTTATCACGCCTCCCAGGGGTCACGCTCCACAGTTTGAGAATCGCTGCTTTAACGTTACTTTTATAACCAACATGATTACTGGCGATGGAAATTGTACTCATGAATTATAATTACCATAAAAATTGGCGTATAACGCACACTTTTGACACAAAAAATAACGAAATTTACGGGTGCGCGTTATACGCCGAGTATGAAAATGATAGCTTTGAAAATAAAAGAACGATATGAGCACAAAAAAAAATCAAACATCAATATAGAACGAAATACTGTTTATTTAAATGAAATGACATTTTTTATGAACTTAAAGGGTTGTAGTTCTAGAATTACACTATTTTTTTCAAAAATTTGGGATAATACTTCTAATAAATGACTTCAAAACATAAGAGCATTGCGTATGTACATTTCAGGTTACTTCGTAAAAAAGGGGGTGCGCGTTATACTGTGAATATACCTAGAAATTGAAAAATGTAGCTTGAAAGTATAGGTGCGAGTTAAACGGCGGTGCGTGTTTTACCTTGATTTTATGGTAAATAACGAGGAATATACCTAAAATGAAACACCTACTCTCGAAACATCCAAGCTTTGTCAGCATATATGTCCTTCAAAATATGTTAAAAAATTAAGCAACTACAATGATTAGTAGATAAATACTAATAGTTTTAAAAAATGTTATTATCAAATGTATATTTTTTATGTAGATTTTTCTCTAATCTAAAGACAGAAAAATACAATCTACATAAAAAATGAAAACTAAACGTTCATTTCTGCTTTTAAAGAGCATATAAAGTAGATAATTCCATTATAACTATAAGAGAGAATATGAAACTTAAAATATCCATTAAAAGAGAGAGATATTATAACATAAATATTTATTCAGTTCTAAAAATAATTTATGAAAGTATTAAAATTGTTTTTTTTACACGTTACCATTAAATTTCTTCTTAAAAATGTTGTAAAATATAAAACTCAAATCAATTTAATTCTGGAAAATTTATGCGCATGCAAAGAAATGCTGAAGTGTTTCTATAAAACAATATTTATTATTCCTTAGCAATAATAAACTTTTTTTTATTTATTTTAAAATAAAAATAATGTTGTATGTTTGAAATAGTAATTAATCGGAATGAACATTTTAAGTACATTAGAATACATGAGAGTATAATTATTTACCTTATAGTACGCAGCTTATCTTAATGCAGATATTTAGAATTGAAATTTAAACTTGAAAATAAGATGCGATAAAAAAAAAAATAGGTGTTTTAAAATGAACACTTTATTTCTAATATGAGTTATGTTAATTTATTTTTAAATATTCGAAGAAAAGTAATTTTTTATAACATACATTATTGCTAATTATTCTTAATTTGATATTTAATTTTCAATTAAAACTATTGGAGATGTTTTTTACGTGCAATACATATACATGAAATGACTCAATACTTGAATGCATTGTTTAAAAATATCTATTAGAAATTTTAAAAAGAAACATGTATTGTTAAGGATTTTAGATTATATAAATTTATATATAATTGTAGAATTTATTATGTGTTAGGATTACCACATAACTATATTTAAATAGAAAGTTAATGTAATAATTTTTAAATCCTGAACAATAAAAAGGAGAATAAAACTGTAAGGTATGCATTTCATAAATAATTATATGAAAGGATTTATTCAAATGCATATACAGAATTGAGATTATTTTAATGCAGGAAAATATGCTTACATTTTTATTACTAAAAATAGCAATAGAATAAAAATATATTCCAAAAAATAACATTTAAAAAGATTATGAGTTTTAAAATAAACAAAACAGAGATTCTAACCTAGTATTAGTATGATAATTGAGAATACATGTTACATTTTTACATACCTGATAGTAATAAAGAGATAGTATTAAACAGATACAATTAAATTAAATTTAAATTTGTTTTTAGTTTTAATAGATAATTTGATTTACAACACCTTTTTAAAATTAATTTCATATTTCTACACATAAGCTAGTATTAAGAAATAATTACTTCAGTTTTTAATTTTAAAGTTGCAAAGAAACTCTCTCAGTCTCATGGAATATTCTGAAGAGTAAAGTTTATGTTTCGGCCTTAGAAGTATTCCTAGTGTTTAGATCAAATAGCACACACACAACCTCTAACACTGAACGTATTTTTAACCTTTTCGAACTCATTTGCATCCTCCGAATTTTTTATGACATGCTTCCGATCTCAAGTATCATTTCACATTCCGAACGACTTTCACTTGGCGACTTTAGTTCATTTACTTGTTTTATAGCAATATTTTTTTTTAATTTTAAAGTGTGTGTGTGTGCTCTTAAATGGAGACTTTAAAACTATCTCACAATTTTAATTTTTCTGAGAATACATTTATTACAGTTTGAAAACAAATTCAATCAAGCATTACATTTTTTACAAAGGGGAAAATTTATTTTGCTAACACAAAAGAAAAGGAATATCGTTTCATTAGGAGTAAAAAGTGGTTATGGGAAATGAATTTCTTTTTTCATATGTAAGTTATGAATTAAACCAACAAAATGTCTATTAAATATATTTGATGGAAGATAAAAGTGCATACCGGGATAAAACATATACAGTTTAACATTAAGGTCGGATTAAAGGAGGTAAGAGCCACTTTCACAATGTACTGTTACCTGTTCCTTTACATTACATCAGATTACAATGTCGAAGCTCAATGTGGCGATCCAGTTTCGTTCCAAATTTCAGTGTCTATTGACAGTCAGACTCCTCTCCTAGTGATGCTATAGGGAATGCCCCAGATGGGTTAAATAATGCAATATATTGAGTTAAAAGGGCTACACCGAAATTTTAAGAAAAATATGGAAAATTCTACCAAATATTTTACGCTAATAGTTAAAAATAATGAAATATTAATAATTTGGTAATTTGATATTTAAGTAAATCTCCAAATGATAATAGAAAAAAATTAGCAATGCACAAACATTTCACTTCTTAATACAAGATATATCAGTGAGTCATTGAACATGTTTAGAGATGATCAACTGATTTACTTACCATTCAATGCTCAGGAAAAGCAACTTAATAATGAAAATTCCTAAAATAAAAGATATTTTTTGCTTCAGATTGAATTTTATATTTACTTTTAATCTTCCGTGTATTTTAAGCAAGATTTTTTGTTTTATCGAGATTTACTCGTAAAAATCCCAGGCCTATGTCTTGATCTAATTTTTCAACTACTTTTAGAGTTTCTTGATTGAATTACTAAACTACATTTAACTTGATTGAATGTAACTTTAATCGATTGTGTATAGCTTAATTTCGGAAGAGCATATTTGACTGTTAATCACAATGATTCGTACCTTTAAAATAGAGGAATAATATTGATGTGAAAGTAGAAAAGAATCAAGAGCTTAAAGTGCCATTTCTAAAGTTCATAAATAGTTGAATGTATGATGATTTTGAATAAGCACACTTAAATACATGTACATGATACTTATGTAAATTGTTACGAATCCTCTATTTGCAATAAATGGAGGTAAATTTTGCAACGGGGTTGATGATTTTGAAAGCAGAAAGTACTTTCCATTACGGCAATTTCTTTTCATGTATTTTCATACATGCGATGATGTTCCATCTTGTTGGATAGATATAAAAGCAGGCATCAAGTTATAAGATCTAAGTCTGTACGTCGATCCCCACATTGAACTTATAAGATCTATTAGTATCTTACAGGCATCCAATCTTAGACGCTTATTTCATTGTCCAGAAAACAATCGGAAAGCTGTTTATTAGCTCTCTTTAACTTGCACCCAAATCTCAAACTTAAGCCGTTCTCTACTCTTACGAGCACGCCCACTAGCCACTGGTAGCTCGACCAATCTCATGCAGCTACTCGGAAACATGACAGATTTCCCACTTTTGCTATTGATATTCACAGTCAACCAGATACGGGATTGAGGGTTGCTACGCAACCCATATGTCTTCGGGTAAAACTCAAGTAAATAAAATAGTTAATTGTAATTACTTGAAATGTATAAATTTTTGTTCCTATCTGATTCTGTTGTGCTCAAATAAAAGTTCATTCAATCTTCAAACCCAGCGACCGACCATAACCGAATATATATATATATATTCGGTTATTCATATAACTCCCTCCAAGGTTTTGGAGCGCTGTTGTAAAAACACTAAGACGAATACCGCAAAAAGAGCACTTGAAAGAATACAGAAAACTTCAAATTTTATTTACATATTTTACAGGTGTTATATATGAGAACCCTTGGTCACACAGCATACATTAGTGTCAGTGTCTAGTTCTTGCCACACTCTACTCAACATTGTACTATTATCTACGTTTCTCTCTAACAGTCCGTGTTATTCTTCCACGCAGTTCTGGTACATTACGCAGCAAAGAGTGTAAGAAAACTTGGGTCTTATGTAAAACACCAAGTTTTCGGATAACATGGATAACAAAAAAAGGATGCCCGAATGTCAATAATGTTAAAAGTCCATGTTTGGAGAAAGGGGGAAAGGAAAGGGGACAATTTTTCCCATAAATATACCGTGTTGCCAAGGGTTAACATATAGAATACCTCTAAAATATATAAATAAAACTTGAGATTTTTTTATATTCTTCCACGTGTTCTTTTCTTTTTTACTGTATTCGTCTTAGTTTTTTTAATACAGTACTCTGAAACCTTGAAAGGAATTATGAATAACCCAGCATATATATATATATATATATAGAATGGGTTAATTCATTTCTCATTGTGCTAAAAACTTTGTTTATTTTTTTAAAAAAAGCAAGAGTCTTTTAATTTATAACAGTAACGTAACATAAAACCATGCATTGTGGAGGGAGGAGGTAGGAATTCTAGGGAGCCCAAAATCTGACGACTCCAAGTAAGTATTTGTGCTTGGGGCCTAAAACCTGACATTGCAGGGCCCCTAATATTCTATGTTACGCCATTGGTTTATAACATTAAAGAAATTTTTATTTAAGTATCCTTAAGTTAAGAAATACATGCTTTTTTGTCAACTGTTGTGGTTTCAAATGCCACCTGATCTCAAATGCATCAGATACAGACACACGGAATTCATTATAGTAATGGCTTATGTCGCCAGCGTTGCCCGTATTTTTTGAGCCCAAAAAAGGTGCCCCGTTTTGTTTCCATCTTAATTTTGAGGGAGAATACCCTGGGAAGTCAAGGGCCTCCCCTCTTTCTTCCCTTACCACCAATCTCATGAAAGGACTTGCACTCGACGACTATTTAGAGTACCCCCCTGCCGCTAAGGCATTATATGTTTAGAAATACCCATGCCTTCTCCGGGATTCGAAACCAAACCATACGGGATAGCATTCAGCGTCGCTAACCACTATACCGGATGGGCGGTTTTTTTGACAACTAACTTTTACAATCATTGAAAGAGGGTTTTTAAAACTAAATATTTTGGTTGAAGTTGAAAATTAATTATATTTAAAAAAGAAAGAAAAGTATACAACAGCTCATTGTTAAAGTTTTGAAAGATTGTCAAAAATATACCGAGTGATCTTAAAAACTATGGTGACATTGATTTGAAATTTATCTATTAGATAATAGATTAATTTCTATTTTTTTCCCATCAAAATTATTAAATTCCGTCAAAAAATATTTTACTAAATGTGAAGGAAAATTAAACCTTCAACTTCTTCTATACATTCAGATATATGTATATCATCCAGATAAAAGAAATTTCTCAAAGAATTGTTTTTTAAAAATTTATTATGCATTCTTTTTTCTTTTAAATTGATATTAGAATAAGATATTTAAAAAAACCTCAAGCAACAGTTACAGAGAAAAATATTTTGTTTTTCATCCAACTTAGAATTGAAATAAAATGGGGGAAAAAATTGAAATCTTTTCCTATTTCCATATATAAGAAAAATAAGTTTAAGGTTTTAGATCCAAAAATGCAAAACAATACTTTCAAATTCCGTTGGAATCCTTATTTTCGATACAAGTGACGAGTTGAAATCGAGAGTATGGGGACCACCGGAATGTTCGAAAAAAATTTAAAGAATTTATGCTATACATGAAAAAGGAAAAAATCCATTTAATGATTTGGGAAGCATATAATTAAGCCGTGTTTCATGTTATATCAGAAATAATTGAGGCCTTTATGGAAAAAGGAAAGGACAGGATTGCATTTCCTTATAAAGGTCCGAAATTCCCTTAAAAATATATGTATGTAATAAATTGAAATATATAAATTTATCCTTTTTATGAAATAAATTTAAGAGTTTTTTTCGTGAAAAGTATTAACCATAAATGAATAATGCTAATGCTAATAATTTTCTCTATCAGCATGGCTTTGTCACACAGTGCTCCATAGTAACTCGGTTACTAAGAGTTACTGAGCTGATTCATCATGGCTTTCAAAATAAACAGGCCACGGGTATGCTTTTTGTGGACATAGCCAAAGCCTTGGACAAAATTTGGCATGATGGCTTGCTATGCAAGATGATGCGACTTGGGTTTTCAGACCAACTCATCAAAATTATACACTCCTACCTAAATTCCCGTGAATTTAGGGTGAGAGTTAAAAACACGGTCTGTCCATCCCGTGTCCGATTCTCAGTGGGGTACCACAAGGATCTTTATTAGGACCCTTAGCTCTTTAATCTATACATCAATGACTTTCCCAAGGCTGCCGAAGTCTACTTAGCGAAGTACGCGGACAACACTGCCATTTTTACCCAAAAACATTTATAACCGCAATATTATTGAGCGGCTACAAAATTATGTCATTCGACTCGAAACGTGGCTTAACGACTGGAAAATAAAGGTTAATGCATCTAAAAGCGCATGCCTCCTCTTTACGAGACCGCGGTGCATCGGAAACCTCCCGCATGTCAACATTTTTAATCAGCCTGTCCCCTGGGTTACTGAATATAAGTACCTAGGTTTAATACTTGACACTAAATTAAACTTTGCTAAACACACCCGTTCCACCCACCAAAGGTGGCTGGAATGAGAAGAACTCTAAAGCGCTTGATTTCTCCCAAGAGCAAGATCGCATTAAGGCACAAGGTTTTATTATATAAAGCCATTCTTCGCCCCATCATGCTGTACGCTTCTCCCATCTGGGCAGGGGCGGCAGTTACTCACCTGAAAAGATTGCACACTTTTCAAAACATTCAACTGCTTAGAGCAGCAAATGCACCTTGGTTTGTCAGGAACGAAGTATTGCATATAGATCTTAATGTTCCGCCGCTTCTTGATTTCTTCAAAAAACAATCAGTAAATTTCTTCAACCGGTTACCACAGATTTCAAATGAATCTATCAGGGAAATACCGGCTTACGACAATTCTCTATTCCTAGCTCTTCTAAGAGACCTAGAGCAGTTCTTAATCACTCGTATGAACACTTCCCAGCTCTGAAAAGGATGAGAATGTCTTGATACGAATTAAAAAATTATGAGCTTTATTGTTACACTGATTGTTTTCTTTTGCAAGACTTCAATCACTCTAATTATCCCCCCCCCGCGCCATGTAAGTTTTTGATCGCGTTTCGTGTGGCAACTTCACCCCTCATGATCTTATTTCAAACTCCTCTACCTTTTCTTACTTTCTTCCAAGTGGTTATTTAAAACTTCCTTTCAATAACTGCACGCAGTTATCTTAGAGGTATCGTGTAATGGACTTAAAAATATTATTCTCTTAATATTTTATTAAAGAAATGCACCCCCTCTCTCCTCGTTCCGTCGAGATGCGGCAGACGGTTGAAAGACGGGCTTTGTTGTCATGGAGATGTGACGTCATTTTCTCTTCGTTTTCCTATGAAAGCGAACCAGAAACTAAATCAACTGGGAGAGTGGTTTCCCACCTACCCCTCCACCCGCTGTTGCGCTGCATTTAATGTGTACTGCTTTTTATTTTTATATGTAACTTCAATAAATTCTTCTCTGTTCAATTTATTATGATGAGTGGATAATAGAGCTTTCTCTAAGGTTCCACGTAAATGTATAACCGTTACCTAATTTTTCTATGTAAATTATTACTCGAACTTTTCAAAGTCATGTCTTCAAAATTTTTTAGAAACGACAATTTATTCCACAAAATTTTCAGTAATTATCTATTGAAAAGGAATTTAAACAAGCAAATAAATTTTAAAAAGGCTAGTGATTTCAATGATGAGAATATTGAACACACAAGTCTGTATCTCTCGTCTGAATACCTTTTAGTTCCCATGAAGACTGTTATATAGAACGATACTGACAAGGTCATTGGAAATGAATAAAGTTTTCGCAGATTTAAAGATTTCCTGAACCTGGGGGAATCTGCTCCATGCGTGACCGCTCCCGGGTTAAGATATAAAATCAAAAAACTATATAAGAAAAACACATAACAACGTGTAGTTTTTTTTTTTGGAATCTTTGGAAACAGAATGGAATTATTCCCAAAAATATTTACTATTTTCAAGCATTTGTTTTTATTTGCTCAAATATGCATACTTCATTACTGCAAAACATTTTATTTCCTTCCGAATAGCATAAAAAATGGGAGATTGGCGTAAACTAGGGTGGAGTTTGGAGGCTCAAACCCTTCTCGTATTTGAACAGATTTTGCCTTCCGTAACAGAACAAATTTTAGAGATTACGGGGCTTTCCTCTATTTTTTGTAAAAAAATATAAGCCCCTCCAATGAAAATAGACTGTGTGCACTACTTGTAAGAGTGCACTGCAGTAGCGTATTATTTCGACACACAATAAACCGAAATAATAACACAACGTGCAATCTGAGAATTTGTTCTCAATGGCGCCAATTGATTTGACATTTTTTTTCTAAACGTTCCCGTTTACAAAATTGATTTCTATATACGTTCTATTTCAACATTCTGTATGAAACGTGTCGATATGGTTATAATCAAATACGACTATTCCCAATTTAAAAATGCGGAAAAAATGTTTACCCTAATCCAGTGACTATATCCTAAATCCTAATCCGCGGTACTTTTGTGTGCCACCATTTCTTTAAAAAATTTTTTGATTATAGTCTATGAAAAAAAATCGAACCGAATCATTCGGGGTTTTATAGAAATAAACAAAGATATTTGTGGTATATTTAATGTATCTTTTCGTGGATAGATGGATATAAAAAAGTTTGAGTTCAGAAACCATTTGTGTACGGATACATTAGCAGATTAAAAATAACTCTAAATGAAGAGGAAACTAATTCTTCTGTGTAATAATCGAGTTTTAATTTCAAAACATTCGGATATGTTAATTAGCTTATTTTAGATTAAAATTAGAGGTGATTATCCCATAATAGCTGGGACAGTTTTAAAAATATTGCTACAATTTTTACATTTTATTTACGTGAATTCGGATTTTCAGCATTAACAAATATAAAAATACAAAGATCGTGACCTTTAAATGTAGGTGACTAAATGAGAGGGAAAGTATTATTTTTACGACCAAATATAAATGAAACTGTCAAAAATAATCAAGCTCAAATTTCCCATCAAATGTATTTTTATACTTAATTTGGAATTAATTACTCAATAAACATGTTGTTGTCTTTGTCATGCATATTATTTTATTTAACATTGAAAAATGTTATCAAACACACAAATTTTACATAGCAACTTACGGATACGTAAAATTCTTTTAAACTTATTTTATTGTTAGTGTGCGTTCACGTTTTGAAACTGTTAAAAGAGTGTACCGCTTAAGAAAAAGGTTGAGAATCACTTCCCTAGTTTCTAAAAGATCAATTTAAGGCAGTTTTTTAAATTTGGGGGCGCCCCCGGGAGGGCCGGATAACCCCTCAAGGGGGCCGAGCATATCGAAAAAAAAGGTTAAAAAATTAAATTTACGGGAATAAAAAAACAAAATACTTTCTGATATAAAAAAAACTACGTTTACATTATATGATTTATATATATCATCGGTAAAAAAAAGGTCATCAAAAAAAAAAAGATTCTCTTTGAACGCTCATTAGCTATCTTTGTCCCATAACTAAATAAAAAAAAAATTTTGTTTTCTTTACTGTAATCCTACGATGAGAGATTTTTTTATTACGTTTCTTTTAATCTAAAAAAATTACTTTTGCTGGCCCCAAAATTCTGGTATGGTTTGCATCTCTTTTTTTGGGGGAAATTTAAATTATATAATTCTGTTTGCGTTTTTTTTTTACAATATTGAAAGAGTTTTATGATACATGGATAAGCATATTGAGCACTTTGAAGGTTAATTGACCAAGATTTATTTTTATGAGTATCTGAAACATATAATACAAAAAAACGTTAATTCTGGGAAAACAGTTTTTTTTTACCAATGACCTTGACAGAGAATCCTCTAATATGAAATCTTAATGGGAGCTAAAATGAATTGATAACCATACCTCCTTTTTGAATGGCAAACGTTTTTAGAATCTTTAAAGGGATTGTTCAGCCGATTTCCACAATATTTTTTTAAAAAAAATTTTTGTGAACATGCTGCATTTTTCCCCCATGAATAACAGTGGGTTTTTAAATTTTGATGTTGTACGCGGTTATGGTTTATAAATGTAAATGGCAGAATATAAAAAAATTGGGGATCTGTGATTTTCTGAAAGAAAATTGAAGCTGATCAAACAAGGGGAAAAATTTTGAAATAATGCATATTTAAACATGTTAGCGAAAGTAAATTTGGAAAAACAATAAACATGAAACGAAAGGGAAAAAAATTTTTAAATACATTAAAATTTTATCAAGAAAATAGAACCATAAGTTTCCGCAAAATCCATTTAAATTGTCAAAAGACACAAGCAAGAAAAAGTTTAACGGATATTTGGGTCATCAAAAAGGGCATTAAAATTACAATAACGTGAACAAATGTGACAGTTTT
>BMAV01018189.1:401-28424 GCA_019973955.1 Trichonephila inaurata madagascariensis
CCCAGTTTCTTGTCTCAGGATCGATTTTCAATTATTTATTAATCAATCCTGAATCAGTTATTTTCTAATGTTGCTACTACGAAATAAATATGAATATATGTATATAAATAATTGAAAAATTATTTGCTGCTGGAGTAACGATCATGAACGTAAAAATATTGATTCTTGTATTTAAGAGATTTTGTTTGTGTAACTGAGAGAGAGATTTCTTGTTTATAAAATTGCTCGATATTTTTGTTACGTAAAAATAACTAAATATCAATGTAAGAATCTCACACAAAAATTAAGTTAAGAAAAATAATAAATAAGAAAAGGTGCAAGATTTTTTAAAAAATTTTCTTCCCTAAACAATTTAAAGGCTCATTCCTTTCTTCAAACTGCTGATTCAGTCAAAAAGTTTATAATGGAAAAAAAAAGATGGAAATATTGAGAACAGTTTTAAGTAAAAGTACTTACGCGCGCGCGTTATCAACGTAAATTAAAATGTCCGAACTTTATCAGAATAGTCATGCTACGAAATGATTTTCCTTTAAAAACTAGATACTTTTCGTTTACGAAGAGATGTTCCACAGACAGGAACTGACCAGGGCATAGTTCTATATATTTGTTCCCTCCTTCGGCAAGCTGAAAAGTTCTTTGTTCCCTCCTTCGGCAAGCTGAAAAGTTCTTTTGAACCGTACCTACTCTTTACGTTCTTACCCCACTGCTGGGGATTCAAATGGACATTCCCCCTGCCAAGGAATTTGGGGTGAACGATCGCAAACTGCTGCAGTGGGGTCAGCTAAAATTAATATCGGAGGTCAAAATCCACAGTGAAGCCAAAACTAGCTATTTCAGATTATTTCAACCCCCTATTTCAGATTCTTCGTTCCCGGGAACGAAGTATAATTCCCGGGAATACAAAAAGTATGGAAATTTTATAATTCCCCGGGAATCTGGGTTCCCGGAAAAGGAACCCTAGTATATTTGTATTTTTGAACCGAGAACAAGGAAGACATCACAAGTGACATTTCACTCTCCAAATTTCCAAGCCACGCCAACGTGAAGAGGTTACAATAACCGAGTGGTCAAGGTAACGAACGTCCTTGGCCTACATCGTCCAGTCATGGTGTCTGGAATTCCCACCATGTAGATGGAGCCTATGCGCGTTAAATTTGTCGAGACTCAAAGTCCTAATGTTGGCGTATTGTGGAAGTTTAGAGAATAGGGTGCCAGCTCAGGTATCGAACTCATCACTTGGCCGAGGTTCAAAATTACGATGTCTGTCGCCAATAGCCCTTTAGTTTGAATATACACTTAGCATTAAACCGAGGTACCGTAAAATCCGGCGTATAACGTGCACCAATACTTTCAAGCTGTATTTTTTAATTTTTAAGTACATTCGCCGTATAACGCGTACTCTTTTTTTTTTTTTTACGAAGTCTGAAAAGTATGTAAGCAATGCTAATATGTTTTGAAGTCATTTATTCCAGGTATTATTCCAAGATTTAGAAAAAAAGAGTATATTTCTAAAACTACCTCTCTCTAAGTTCATAAGGCAAGTAAGTCTCTCTCTCTCTCTCTCATTTCTTTTAAATAAACAGTATTTCAATCTACGCAGAAGTTGAATTTTTTTTCTATGCTCATCTTTTCTTATTTTGAAAGCTCTCATTTTTATACAGGGCGGCGGTAATCCAGTGGTCAAGGTATCGGATCATGGCAGGCGAGCACAGTACCACTAAAAGCCTGCCGTGTAGGGCAGTGATGCACGCTAAATCTGTCGAGAGCTGAAACGTCCTCCCATTGGTGTAGTGTGGTAGTTAGGAGAGGTTCAAAAATAGCTCAAAATTACCTGGTCCGTCGCCAAAAACTCTCGTGTAGTTGAACAGTGCGACGTTAATATTCACTCACTCACTCATTTTTATATCCGGCATATGCGCAAGCTTAAATTTCGATCTTATTTTTTGTGTTAAAAGTGCGCATTATACGCCGAATTTTATGGTAAGTAAATTCAGGATTGGGATAGTTATATTAAAATGCTGTTCACTGTAATTACGATTTACATTTAATTTCTCACACTTCCATTTAGTGGCCATGGTAGCTAAGTGGTTTTGCTAGCGAACTCGCAGCTGACAATGTTAAGGTATTCGACTACGTTCGGAACCGTGATCTTAAAAAAGCGCATAAATGGATAATTTTCATGATATTTATAGTGTCACTCAGATTAGAATACATGTATAAAATTGTTTTAAGGACATTTTGACAAAAAAAAATTATGTAAATACAATATTTTGGCAAAAAATTAACTTAGAATAACTTTTTTTCAAAATGTTCTCCTTTTATTAAAAATGCTTCTATTATAATAATATTTCGCTTGTATAAAGTATCATTAGTCATGGGTTTGAGTTTTGGTACCACTGAAAACCCCCTTGTAGAGGGACTGATGTACGTTAAATCTGTCGTCACGGCCTCTTTTCCGCTAAGGCACTCTAGGTACATGCCTAAGGATGCAAAAGATTTTGGGGCTCAAGAAACTGTAGGGTGGAAAAAGAGAAAAAATTACAGCGAGTCACGAAAGAAGTATTTCTGCCCTTAAGAGAATAAAGACCGAAATAAGATCTACTATGAAGAGTGAAAAGAGCTTAACATTCAGTTTCATGTTGCTATACACTCACAATAATATTGTCATAGAAATTGTTTACAATGATGTCATTAATGATTTTTGCAATGATCAAAGTTCTAAGAAAACCTTTGTTGTTCCAGTACAATGATAGTGACTAAACAAAGAATAAGGATGTGCGAAAGTAAAAGATAGTAAAGCGAGATAAGCGATGAAAAAGTTAATAATTAACAAGTTGAAAACAGTTCATACAATAATGTATACTCTATAAAGTGTAGTTGCAAACAATTTCTTTTATTTACTGTACTAATTTACAAAAGGAGAGGTGATGCCGTAAGATAAGAAAACAGAACAAGAGGGACCAAACCACGCCACTATAATTTCCTTACCGCTACCGGTTACCAGTCCGGGACACGGAGGGTCCATAGGTGGTGGATAATGGAGTAGGCAGGGATGGCGAACTTTTTTGAGACGTGGGTCAAATTTTGTTCTTTTTTTTTAGTATTAGCTCGTGGGTCACTAATGCCCATTTGCAGCAGAGTTAAGTTTAAAAATTTTTAATTGAGTATTTTTAAAACTAAACATCTTTAAAATTCTATTGGCTTAAAGGGTAGAAATAGGCGCTACGGAAGTCTCTTTCTACAAACATAACTAAATATAACCTTACAAAAGTGCATTTTATCCAAAGAAGTGCTTTAAATATGGTTATTTGCTTTTGTTTATCGATTTTTTTTTTCAACAAACAAAATGTGAGTAAAATTATATACTTTATTTTATATTTTGTAAGCAGTTTTGCTTTATTTCAAATACTACATACTTTCATGTACATTTGTTGCCATTTGCGTAACTTTGGTACTGTAATGATCAAACTGAATGCTATAGACAGCATTCTAATTGCTTTTGTGTCAATACAGTGCTTGTAAAAATACAAACAGAATATAAATAATGCACACAAATTAGAAAATCTTAATAAACCCGCGTAAACGTACAAGTGGTTGCCTAGCAATCTTGGGTCAGTTAAAAAGCTTGCGTGGGTCAGTGTCTGACCCAAGGGTCATAGGTTCGCCATCACTGGAGTAAGGTAAAAACTGAAGGCGGAAGGGGAAGGTGCTCTGGAAATAATTGGGGGGAGGGGGCGTAACAATATGGAATGCCTAAGGCGCCGGGGAAGTTAAAAACGTCTCTGTCTCCCGTGGTTCAAAGTCGTCCCATTGGCAGCTTGGGGAAGTTTGGAGAGTGGGGAATCTGTTCGAATGTTGTTCCCTCTTCATGTTTTAATTGAGGCTCAGAATTAGGAGCTCCATCACCAATAGTCCGAGTGTGGCATCAATAAAAATCAAACCAAATATCTCTTCTATTTAGTTTATTATTTGTTTTTTCGTGTAAAGAATTACTTTTGGAAGTATTTTCAAAGCGAAAACTTATAATATTGTTCGTCACAAAATAAAAACATTTAAAAAATAGCATTATACTCTTTTTCTGTTTCATAGAATTTTACATTGGAATCACACTTCATAACGTAGAAACAAACGTTTTCTACCTGACAAGGTATAATAGGAAGCAAATAAACATTCGATCTTAGTATCTTTTAATTTATATAAATTTATTAGAAGTACAACTTTTTATTTTAATTTAAAAAATGAAAGAAAAAATTGATATTAAAATATATAGGAGTTAAAATATTGAGAGCTTTCTTGCAAAATAAAAAATGGGTTAAATTCGAGATGAGAAGAACAGTGAATTAAAATTCTCTACTCTGTATGCATTACCAGAATTTTAATGTGATTTTTCAATATTCCTACTATTAGTTCACTCTCTCCCTATGTATATATATATCTCGTTCAAATTTTCAATCGTTAAATAAAATACTTTCTATTCATCCATTCACGTTCAAATAGATGTTTTCAAACATTTAATGGATGACACTTGGTGTTAATACAGTTTTTTCAAATATTAATTCATTCATTAAATTAAAAAAAAGGAATAAATAGTAACAAACAAAAATAATGGTACAACAACATCTATAGAAAAGAAAATAGCTGTTTGTGTCCTTGTAGCGCAATGCATAGCGCGTTGGTCTTCTAATCCAAAGGTCGTAGGTTCAAATCCGACCTCGGATGGCCTAATTTCGGAGAATGCGTTTTCTTTTTACTATACTATTTTATTAGAATAATTAAATTTAATGAATGAATAAATAGTAACACAAACAAAAATAGCAGTCCAACACCCTCTGTAGAAAGGAAAATGGGAACTTGCAAGGAAAATCACTGCATATTTTGCCACTTAATATTGTGATTCTATCAAATGCAGTAGCGAACACAGAAATTTTTCAAGGGGGAGGGGGTCCAGGGTTGAAAGTCCACCATTCTTGCATCATGCTCCTTTTGATTTTGTCGATTTTCGGGAACAAAAAACAGTAAAAAACTAATTATTGAATAAATAATTAGCATTAATTAATAAAATTAATCATTAATAACAAATATTTTATTAAATTTTACATACTATATACTTAGAATTATAATCAATCGGAAAAAAAATCAAGGGCTTTGGGGGGAGTCCGGACCCCTAGGATAATGAATCCGGACCCCCCTTGTGTGCGCCACTGATCATATGAATATACATATTTATATTAATTGTAATTATTTAATAAAAAATAACTAAACTAAAATTTTTCTTTATTGACCTAAGTAGGAACTGACTTAATTTTTTTTATATATATAATACATGTTAATTAATAAAAGAACAATTATCTCTGTGTGTGTGCTTGATAAAATGTACTTCATCAAGGAGCGAAAAGACAATTTTATATCGCTGAAAACAATCACACTTTGGGCCGCGTTTTTACCCGCGAAATTCATCCTCTACGTAGAGAGTAACGGTCAAGTGTGTGTTGTTTACCTTTTCGCAAACCTTGTCACCTCGGAGAGAGGAAGTCAAGCGCATCGCAACATCCGGCGCTTCCTGCAACCGGTTCCGATCACCCCCCAGTTTTCCCGCCCGCTCCAGAGGCCATCTGCGCGCGAAAACAACAAAGACAGTTCCCCGTCCCGCGCTCTGTTTTCAATAGCGTGCACGCTCCTGTGTGCGGGGACAGTTTTCCTTTCGCTTTTTCGACATCGCACGAGAAGTGACCGAGTCATTAACCATCTGCTATCAGTCATGGAAACGGTTTTGTTGAATTTAAGGAAAACTTCAGTTAATTGATATATGAAATTCAATTTTTCTGAAGTCATACAATGCAATTTGTTTCAATGAAACGGTCTTTGTGAGTAATTATCTTAATATACAATAGTTCAGGAAAAAAAAGGAATGGTTAAAAGATTCGAATATAATATACTTCGCAAGCTTTCAGAATAATAAAATAATTGTCCTTTTCTTTTTTGTTAGGAAGTCTCAGGGGTGTTAACTTTGTCTCCAGGAGTGAAAATATAAACAATTTTCAAACAGGTATAATTCTTTTAAATTTAAATTAAGTAATTCGAATCTTTTACACATTATTTACAAAGGATTATGGCTTCAGAAAAGTACAAAATGTTTGAAATATAAACATAATTTTAAAAATTATAAGCATATGAAAATATGTAATAAATATTAAATAATTTTTGCGTTGCGCACGCTATTTTCTAAAATAGTAGCCTCTGATGTATAAAACTTTATAGAATTATAAAATGTCTCATACTCTTTAATCCCTACACCATTTAAGAATAATATATCTTTTGTATTTCAAAATATTTGAGAAATATTGAAATTTTATTTTAAAAATTTGAAAATAAAATTGTTTTATTTTTAAAAAATATAATTTATTATTCTAATATAAGATTACTACAGTGTAATAAGGATACATTTAACTTTATAAATCAACTTATAGCTATTAATTAAAGCTACTATTTTAGAAAATAGCATGCGCAACGTAAAACTTAATATTTCTTATAGAAATGTTTCTTATTTTCATATGCTTATAATTTTTAAAATTATGATTATATTTTAAATATTTTATACTTTTCTGAAGCCCCATTCCTTTATAAATAATGCGTAAGAAATTCGAAGTATTTAATTTTAATTTCAAAGATATATTTGAATATTGTTTATATTTTCTCAGCCCTCTAGAGAAAGTTAACACCCCTGAGACGTCTTAATAGTATCATACAGAGATGGAGCAATTACAATCTCCTGTTTAGGGCACCGCATTCAGAATTCTTAATTTTTGATACTTCCATGAGAGGGGAAAAAAAACCTCTCCTTTAAAAAAAGCTGATTATTCTGTCTCAGATACGGACCTTTATAATAGAATTTTATATAATTTAAGTTTTGCAGCATGAGGATTGAATTATTTACTCACGTAACAAAATCACTTCTACGAAAAAGAAAAGGTTAGAAAAAATAGTTCCTACCCTTTCTACCTCAAGTTAATAAAATGGATTCTTCTAATCCAAGAAAAGGCAAACAGCAGCCCACCAAAACAATCAGAAAATGTGCTGATTCTAAAATTAAATGGCGTGCACAGACTTTTCTTAGGGTGCTTTACATTCTAAAAAGCACGTAGACGTAAGCGCGAAGGGGTAGTGAAAGTGAAAATTAAAAATCTGTTTGTCTATTGGGTGGGGGGGGGGGTAATCACCCCTTGTGTTCCTTACTGGAGCTATATATGATATATGAAGTAAGCCCAATAAATAAACTGAACAAAACTGCAACAATTTTATTTAATCTATATTTTATATTTATTATTTTACGGTACAATTGATACCAATGGTGTAACGGAGAACATTTGGGCCCCCCTGGAAAGTCAGGTTTTTTGCCCCCAAGTTGGATACTACAAAGGGTAGATACTTGGCGGCAGTCAGGCTTATCCAGACATATCTACGAACACATTGCGCGAATATTGTTGACACATTTTATGTTTCTAATGTCAAAGAAAAATCTCGTTTACATTTTTCTTTCCTTTTTTTTTTTTTAAACCAAAAAGTAGAGGATTTAAACTTTTTTGTATAAGAAATTTTCATACTTTGGAATACGAAAGTGGATATCTTATTTTCTTATAGAAAAGTCCTGAAATATAGCAAATATTTTAAACTTATTCTCATTCTATAAATATGTTCCAGCACAATTTTAGAATTGCATTGTTCAAGATCACACTGAATGAGAACCTTGAACAATGCTGATTGTATTCACGTTTTATATGCGTGTTCATTTTGCATAACAATCTCTGACCTGCATCGAAAACTTTTTCATTGCTGTGACCATGAAAAAAAAACTCGACTGAACAAAAATATTATTCTTTGGATGTCAGGTTATAATCACGCTATAGAAAAAGACTTAATTTGTGAGTTCAAAATTAACAGAAGTTGGGGGGAGGGGTGAATCCGCGAATGTGTGCCAATATAATTACTTATCTGAGTTTGAAAAAAAAATTCAACTTAAGATGAGTCTCCCACTGTTGATGGTATTCAAAGCAAGGATGTTTTGTTATTGTTAGTTTTCTATGCGAGATTAATTTGCGAATAAATGGGAATTGAAGAATAGGGAAAAAAATTGTACGATACATTGATCTATATACTATTACAAAATTTATACTGTTAAATGTTTACAAAATATAAAATACTAATCAAAAATTAATGAAATTATTTAGTTCTATATTAAAAAGAGCAGTGAAATGTAACACATGAAATGTTTTTTCAGTAACATACTTTAATATGATACGTCACTTTTGGCTTAGACCTGTTTGAATCTAAACTGCTTTATTTTTCAAATAATGTCCTTCATTAAAATTTGTTGACCTTTTAATGTACTTATATTCAGTATTTTAAAAAATATATATTTATTAAGGTATCTGACTACGTTCGGAACCGTGAACCGCGCATAAATGGATCATTTTGATGATATTTATATCAATTAGATTAGAATACACGTATAAAATGGTTTTTAAAGACATTATATATGACAACAAAAAAAAAATTTCAATACAATATTTTGGCAAAAAATTGGAATAATCTTTTTTTTTTCAAAACGTTCTCCTTTTATAAAAAATGCTTCTATAATAATACTATTTTGCTTATATAAAGTATAGACTTTTCCAGAGAGTCTGAACTAGAAATTTTGAAAAATTCACATTATTTTCAGTTACTACCAATTGAAATAATTATCGGCGTTTTTTTCTTCAAAGTTCTCCCCCCTGTTGTAGTAAAATATGGATAAATACACTTCTAATTTGTATATTTCAAGAATTCTAGCTTAGCCTCTGTACAGAGGTCTGGGCTATATACAGCCAAAATATTATTATAATAGAAGTATTTTCCATAAAAGGAGAATGTTTTGAAAATGGGTCATTCTATGTTCATTTTTTGTCAAAATATTGCATTTAAATAATTTTTCACTATAATAATATTTTTAAAACAATTCTATATACGTTTTTTAATCTAAGTGACACTAAATATCATAAATATTATCCATTTACACGCTTTTGCAAAATCACGGTTCCGAGCGTAGTCGGATACCTTAATATGCACGGACATACAGGGACGATAATAATGTTGGTAAGAAGCGTATTGTAAAATTTTATTTAAAATTAGAGATTTTGAAACAAAATTTTTTTTTTATTTGAACATAAATTTCAATCAATGTTGTAAATACTCTGGCGCGCAAAAGTTAAAGAAACTACTGAGTCAATTCAAATGAATTTTGTTATGAAAACTCTCAAAAGTATTACTACAGAGATGGCAATAAAAAATTGAGGGTATGTGCGCATGATGATCATGATTTATGATCATGAAAGCATGATTTTCCCAAAATATGAAACAAGATGACATTTGAAGAAAGTTAAATGTGAGTTATGATCACCCCTAACAGAAAAGCAGTTTTTCATTGCTCTTTACTGGGTTTATGAGGGATTGGGACAATAAATTCGATTTTTTTCACCGAAGCATTTCTTTGCTCCGGGAGTATTCTGGAAAAAGGTTTGCAGGCTGCAATTACTTTGTCAATGGTATCCTACACATGTTCTATGGGATTTAGGCTTGGAGATCTTAGTGGACACTCCATTCTTTGAATATCCTCATCTTGGGGCTTTCATCGACAATCTGAGCTCTGTATGGGCGAGCGTTATCATCCATTAAAAATGAAGTGGGTGCCAGCTGCTCCTCTGAAAAGCCACACACATGGCTCAAAGATATAATCCTTATACCTTAGAGCAGCGCTTCTTAAACTTTCGCTCGTCGTGCACCCCCCCCCCTCCTTTATGTATCAGCCTGACATCGAGGACCCTCAAGATTTTGAACACCCCTCCCTGACTCATAACATATGACTGAGTGATTTAAAAGTTCCTCAATAATCCTAAGACTGCCTCTGCTTCTTACACAGGCATTAAAACTTCTTTTTTTCCTTTTAAACAATATTATAAAGTACTAATTTCAAGAAAATAAATAAGTAATGTACTTCACTGCATTAATTAGTGATCTAGTCTAGTGAACAATTAGGGATCTAGTCTAGGTTGGCACATTTTTCCATTTTGCTACGAGGCCTATCAGAATCTGTAAAAGAGGGAAATCTTAACATTAACAGAGGCACAGAGGCCTTCTTGCACCCCCTAGAGAAACGCTGGGGACTCCCGGGGCTCGCTTACCTCAGTTTAAGAACCGTTGCCTCAGAGCTGTCAAAGTGCTCCTTCAAGAAAACTTCAGCTTCATGTACCCATCAAACATCACTTCTATAACACTACCACTTCTGCACAGATATGTACAGTTTCCTGATGTTGGAGGGTTGTTAAGAGATTCCAGATTCAAACTAAATTTCGACACATCAGGAAAGAGAATACACATTCACTGTTATGATATCTGCGCCATATTAGACGGACATTGCAGTAACCTGGAGTGAGTGGTGTGTAGGCCCTTGGCCTCGGCATAAAGCTTTGCTTCATGAAACCATTGGTAAACAGAATATCACGAAATTGAAGTACTAGAAGCCTTAGAGAACTCAGTAACTGTGTTGCTCCTAGAAATTAAAGCTAATTAGTGATCGTTCTAGCTTATGATGACTCTAGGGGGCCCTTTTGATTGGTCTGGATATTGTTCCAATTCCTGGGAATTCTAGTTTCGTAATATGTAAACCACATTTTGGGACACATTGAACCACCTTTCTACCTCCTCTTGGGATTGGCCTGCCTACAATCTCCTAGCTACTTTCCCTGGTTATCCATCATTCAGATATTGTCTTTGTGTTATTCTTTTCAAAAGTTTCAAAAGTAATTGTAAGCTTTCAAAAACATGAGCAAAATTAAAAACACACGCAATAGTGTTTGAAGTACCTGTCTTATCAGTTTTCTTAATTTGCAGAGAAAGAGAGATAGAATTTAATTGGGTAATTAATTATAAGAGCTTCTTTTCCTTGTTGTATTTATTAATTTTAGTATAATCCAGTAATTTTTGAAAAATCTACTTTTTTTTTTTAAACCAGTCTTCCGAACAAAATTGTAGGAGCTCAATCCAAAAGAAATGTTGTATCTTAATCGATAATTATTATCTCTTTAAGGTATCCGACTACGTTCGGAACTGTGATTTTGCAAAAGCGTGTGAATGGATAATATTTGTGATATTTAGTGTCACTTAGATTAGAATACATGTATAAAATTGTTCTGAGGACATCATGACAAAAAAAATTATTTAAATACAATATTTTGGCAAAAAATTAACTTAGAATAACCTTTTTTCCAAATGTGCTTCTATTGTATTAATATTTTGCCTGTATTCAGCTCAGACCTCCGTACAGAGGCTCAAGTAGAATTTTTGAAATGCATAACTTGGAAGTCGGTTTATCCATATTTTACGAAAACAGAAGGGGGAAATTTTAAGAAAATACGCCGATAATTATTTCAAATGGTTGTAACTCTGAAAATAATGTGAATTTTTCAAAAATCATAGTTGAGCCTCTGTACAAAGTTCTGAGCTATATACAGGCAAAATATTAATACAATAGAAGCATTTTTTACAAAAGAAGATTTGGAAAAAAGGTTATTCTAAGCTAATTTTTTGCCGAAATATTATATTTAAATGATTTTTTGTCGCAATGTCCTTAAAACAATTTTATACATGTATTCTAATCGAAGTGACACTAAATATCATGAAAATTATACATTTATGCACTTTTTTAAAATTATGGTTCCGAACGTAGTCGGATACCTTAAAAGGATTAATAAGACAAATACCTAAAATACGACGTTATTGAACATTTATCTGGTAATTACGATGTTAATGAATTCGAATTAAAGTTCTATTATATGCTGAAGTTTCTTTTTGATCTTCCCACAGGTGGATAACCCAGCGTTCTACGACAGCGAGTCTGGCCTGTGCACCAAGGAAGATGCCTACCAGAAGAAGCAGAGCACGTGGTCGGAGGAGGGATCCTGCTCCAAGAGGCAGTGCAACGGGAGACTCCTCATCCTGATGGTCTCTGTCTGCCTCTTGTTGGCCGTCCTCATGGCCATGGTTACGGCGGTCATTTATTTGGCAGGTCTGTTCCCTTCGTAATAAAAGCTAGGATTAACTTCCTTATTAATCAACATTGGAACCAAATCCGTAATGGAAACGATGTGCATGCAATATTTTCAATATTTCAAGTGCATATTTTCAAAAAATTTTGCTTTTTAGAAAAAATCATGTTTGTGAATATCAGTAACGTTCACTGATCACTAAATTATTCATTTTTTAAAATTTTTCATTTCCTTTTTTTTAAAATTTTTTTTAAGATTATTTAAATGTATTTCTCTTGATATTAATCCTTTTAATAATAAGTTCTATAATCTCAAAAGAATTTGTGATCGTTTTTATGGGCATAACATTGTGATTGGGGTTTCCATAGCTTGTTATTGTATACCTTAATTAAACACTCCATCGTGATTCAACAATTACACATGTAAGATAAAAAAAAAGTTTTAAATCTATTCCTATTTAGGTCAATAAAGAATATTTTTATTTTTATTTATTTTTATTAAATAATTACAATTAATATAAATATGTTTATTCATATGACAGAATCTCAATATTAAGTGGCAAAACACCTTTAAAATTAGCATTAAAAACTTTTTAACCACATTAAATTTGTAATTACACATTTTTTAATAAAAGTTGAATAAATAAGTAAGAATTTATTTTAAAACCAGTATAAAAGGAATGCTGATATCTGACTAGCACATGAATATTTAGGTTAAGTTAAATCTTCATCACAAATTTAACAAAAGCTATTTCATCTAATGGTGCTGCCGTCTGGTGGAATAATATCGACTATAAAATATATCTCTTAAACGAAAATTAATTAAATAAATTTAATTAATGAATTAATATATTTGAAAAAACTGTATTAATATCAAGTGTCATCCACTACAAGTTTTAAAAAATGTATTTGAACTTGAGTGGATAAATAAAAAGTATTTTATTAACAACTGCAAATTTGAACAAGATATATAAATAAATATATATAGGGAGAGTGTGAATTAATGGTAGGAATTGAATAAAAAGTGTCACCTCGCATAATTAGTTCGTCGTAAATGTAATGTTACCATATTTTAGCAAAAAAGGATCGAGAATATTTTTGTACATGTATAAGGAATAATATTAGTATCTCATAATAATTACTGCATTAGATAATTATCCCGAAGAAGAATAAAAAAAAAGTGTACGTGTACTAACTTAAATATTCCCACTGTCATGTATTAATGGAACCAAAAATTAGTCGAAGTACTTGTAAGGAAAAAGAAATCCCCATAATGACGAGCTAAATAATCCCAAGAGTACAAGCTAAATTCTGCAGTGCAGCTATATTAGTAATGCTGAAAATGAATAATATATTGCTCCTGTAATTTTTAGAAGCAATATAGGCATCAATCAATCAATATATAAATAGAGTAGAAACAGGTAATACTGAACTATTTGAGTAGGAATTGATCTCTCTCTATAAGGATTAAGAATACTCTTATTTGAAACAATATTACTTGTTTGAAAACTAAGAAAAACGTTTCTGGTCACTTCCCTCCCCCTCCCCCTCTTTTAATCTAATGAGATGTAGAAATCTGAATATTATTTATGGGGGTAATGTTTAACAATGAATTCTAAAGGCAATTTTATTTTTAAAATTAGAACCTTATAATCAGGGATTCGAAACAAATAAACCACCAATCTCAACCAAAAAACAACAACACAATAATAACTTTGTTACTATGGGATACTGCATAACTTTGTGCATCATCCTGTCAGATGTAATCAATTCTAAAAGGAAGTAAGGTACAGATATATATAAATAAAAGGGTACATTTTATAAAATTATAATATTAACTGAAGAATATATATATATATAATTCAAACTTGAAAATTTGAATTTATGATGAATCACATATACGTATTATCAGCCACATATTTACAATTTCAATTATTCTTATCAATCGATTAATGCTACGACAACCTGAATCCTGATTCCATAAACAGCATCTATTATATTTTAAATGTGATGTTATTCCTTAGTACAGCTTAGAAATGCAAATGTATCCGAATATACATAGGATCATTATCATATCGCATTAAAACATATACACATTTGATATATATAACGTCCTATATAAAACTGATTATATCAATCTCACCAAATAATATCAAACTGAAAAGTTATTGTCAAAATTCTAAGAATGACATTTTTTTGCGTAGGACAGAATGAATAGCCTATTGAAAAATTACTCTCTGCAAATAATGCAGTATGATCTTTGTATTCAAATAAGAATAAGATTAATTACTGATATGGATACCTTAGATAATGTAGTTATTTACTCATGATTTATAATTCTTTAATTTATCATCAGATATTTGGAAACTTTTTCTCGTCTTATTCTCACTGCTTTGGTTGATGCAAATTTGATACATATACAGCTGAACCTCCATATTACGAACCTCTATATTGCGAATTTTTCTATATAGCGAACTTTTGTCTTGAACCATTTCACTTCTTCGTAAAATAACCTCCCAATACGAATTTTTTCCCCTTAACAAATTTTTTCTCTTTTGATTCAATTTTTTGCTCCCTATTTTTAAAGTATTTCTAGACATTTCAATTTATTCTCTCTTTTAACTTTTTCTTCTTTTTTTCACTTAATGGTGGTCATAAACCTTGAACTGGTTTTATTAGATGCCTAACTCACCGAAAGCAATAGAATTTTATGCGTTTCATCCAAGAAATGCAACCTTTAGCCCCTATTGTCCAGTTTACTGTAAATATCTTCGATATCCCCTTTCACCCTCAGCGGAGTTGTCTCGTGTCCCCATGTCCTTGATCTAGTCTTCGTTCATTTGTAGTGTTGATCAGTCGTGCTGGAAGCTTCGTTTCTTGTAGTCCGAAAATTTTAAAACGTAAGCGCTTGTGTGAGCATCAAAGAAAAATATTTAATTCTTCAGGAAATAAAGGCGTCAAGAAACTTTCCTTGCAATTTTTTTTATATGTAAGATATATAAAATTAATATATATTAAAATTTACAAAAAGGTATCAATAATTCCTTTTTTTACTATATAGTGTTTATGAATTTAAAATTTTTTATGTGGTTTATAAAGAAAATTGAAAGAGATGAAACTCTGTAACGAATTTTCCCATGTAACGAACTTTTTTTCGGGATTTAGCGACTTCGTCATGTCCGACTGTATATGCACGCAGTGTTACAGAATAAATAAATTTGAAACTGAACATGAATCGCTTTAAAATGTATCGAGTAATTTTTCTTTATCATGCTTGTAACATTATTTGTGGGAACAGAAATCTGTTTTGCATTTTCCTTCTCACTAAACAGCACAACAATTCATACGTATGATTCTATTATTTCGACCAATAATAATAATAAATATAATAAATATAAACACAGAGAAAGAGATACGTATTCAGTTTCTTTAAATCTTATGGTATGTAGTTAATATTTTTATAACAGTTAAGATTTTAGAAACTAAGAGAATTTTAAATATTAGTTCACACATTTGTTTTGTATTACTAAGCTTAAAATATTTTTAGATATTAGCTTACTCTCACACTAGTTTTTCTTCTTTTCAACCCAGTAGTAGGCAAATATAGGGAAAGATTAGTTTATCTAAAAACTATCTTTAACTGTACAATTTTAATTCCTAGGACGAAGAGAATTTGTTATTATAATATTGTGACCATTTGTCTTTGATCTATATTTTCTTGTTAAACTGCAATTTATAGTTTAGCTTAAAATTAGATTTATGACAACGATAACTGATTGTAATGACTTTATATATAAAATACGAAAAAGGAGTGCAAAATTAAAGAAAAATTAAAAGATAATTTGTGGCATCCATATGCAGTTGTTACTAAATTAAAGTATTTGAAATCACTGAAAAAGGAATTCTATCATTGTTTTGTAAATCAAAAACAGGAACAGATTTAAATGCATTCAACGTATTTAACCCTATAAAACAGTGATTCCCAAAGTGGTCTATATAGACCCCCAGGGGTCTATGACGACATGCAAGGGGTCTACGTCAGCGAAAAAATAATTTGGGGTTCCATGAGGTGTAAATGGGGGTCTATCATAGTGGCTCTCGTTAAACCAAATCATGTTTTTAATTTTAACAGAAAATTTAGTCGAGGGAAAACCTGATTTTATCTATTTAATAGATTTATTTACTAATTTTAATGAGGTTAATTTGCAGTTACAAGGTGATAGCATAAATTTTATTAAAACAAGGGCCATGTCCGCAATTTTGCCTACAAGTCATACCCGTTTTTCATCACGAATTATGGAATATCTTGAGAAAAATTTTAATTACTTTTCCTAGTGAGAAGGAGTTTCAGCGTGGTTACCAATCTCTAAAACAAAAAAAAAGAAGGAAATAAGGTCTGAACACTACTAATCGAGGAGATATAGGATTAAACATGGCACGATTGATACCAAATGCTTAAAAAATTTTATTGAAGCATTAAATTTATTCCTCCCTTTAAAAGCATTTATTTGTTTCTCATTTATTTTATGTATTAATTAAATTTTAATTTAATTAACATGCTTTTCTTCAGTTTTAAACACCATACCTCACTTCAGTTAGAAATATAAATCGTTTAAAGTAAGTAGTTCTATACCAGCAGTTTAAAAGATATTTAAATTGGTAAATTTGCAAAAATTCAATATTAGTAAGCAGGGGTCTACCCCAAACCGAAAAACATGGCAAGGGGTCTATGAGACAAAAAAAGTTTGGGAACCTTATTCTATAAAATATTATGCTGCTATAAACAATAAGCAAAATTTCAATGGATCATTATATGAATTCTAATAAATTCCGCTCATACAATATCGCTACTGTTATCATATTTGATATAACAATTGCATTAGGATCAAATTCCTAGTACAGTATTCAGTTTTAAAAATACTAATTAAGTCAAAACTTAACTTTTTAAGTAGTTATTTATCCTCAACTTCTCTTTTTCTTTTCAGTGGGGGAAGTTCGTACCACTTGGCAAGATGATGCAGAATTCCAAGAGGCAGAGGAAGGTGAGTAAATGAACCGAATATTTGTGCCTTCACTGTTTCTTCTAGCTGTTTTTTTCCTGTGAGGTTGACAAGTAATCGATACACGTGTAGTTTAACACATCACTCAATAAGTTCCGAGCCTAACTAATAAAACAACAACTTTTAGGCATAATTGAACTTTATTTATCAAGATGCTTCCCTTCAAGAATGATACATTCGTTGCAGTGCTCTTCTAATTATTTAATACCTTTCCCGTAGAACTATTTGTCTTTGCTCTCAAAACAGGCCTCAACTTCGGCAATCCCTTCTTCATTTGAGCCAAACCTCTCCCAGTAGCATTCTTTTAAGGTTTGAAAAAAGCCAGTAGTTACAAGGGGCAAGATCTGAACTGTACGGTGGGTGAGAAAGTAATTCGAAGCGCATTGTTTTGCTTGAACAGTTATTAACAGTTGCTAAAGCGATGTTAACACACGAAATTCTTTTTCATCCATGGTTTTTAAGCAAACAAAAGTTGCTTCACTAAAATCTCTGTAACTTTTCAACTAAACAAGATATTATCAAGAAATCTTAACACGAGCCGTCTGAGAGTTAATACTATGTTAGACTAAAGAAAATTAGAAGGTAGCAACATCTATATGTTAGGCTCTTGAGTGATGTGTTATGTAAATTAATAAATCCATTCTTTTTGTTGGATTTTATTGGCTGCTTCGTTTTCGTTAGTATTTGTCTTTACACATTCAAAGACTAAATAAATGACAGTTAGTAGAACTGATAATAATTAGAGATTGTGTACGTATACGCGTGCATGCGTGTATATTATCTAAAAAGTAATTGTTGATAGTAGATGTGCATTCTTCAATGCGCCTTGTCCATGATACTTTTCAATTCACAGTAAAGGTATTACTTTTTTATTGTTGTTGTTTAAAGGCACAGGGATAATCAAAAAGTTTCCCATTCTATATTAGCTTAAATATACGAGTATTTCAATTACTTTCTTATCTATGCTGTGATAGAGATGAAGAAAAGAAACCTCTATGCCTTTTACCATGTAAATTGCAGAACTATTTTATTTTTTAAAAAATATACAGTAAATAGTTCAATTAAGTTGCTTCTACCATACTAACAAATAGTATTCGAGCTGGAAGAGTATTGTTTTGAAGTAGAAAAGGCTGCAGTTTTAGTACTGAAAGTGATTGATTTTGTGTTATTTTACAACCGACCCGCATGCTTTACGGTATTATTCCTTTCTCTTTAAATTATCATTGCCTTTCAGGAATAAAAATGTATTCCCTATTTCTTCATTTGTATAATTATGTAACGCTGAATAGAATTTAACTTATGCCAAATTGAAAAACTCTATGTGTTTATGAAATATTTTTAAATTTAAAGGATTCACACACACACAATACAAATGTGAGGATAAACGAACAGTAACTTATATGGGTGCTGATATGGTACTGATATATTTTTAATATTCAAAAAGGTGTTATGAATTTTAGTTTTTCTCTTGGATATTGCCCTTAAAGTTAGCGTAGAATGAAAGAAACATAAATCTCCAACTGAACCAATTATCATTAGTCAATATTAAGTTTCCGCAATTTTAGATTGTTGAGGTTTATTTCGATTAATAAAGGCTGAATATGTGTTTTATATGATAGATATCAGATGGATAGAAGAATCGTAATTTATGTAAATATATTAAAAACTTGTTCAAAGGTCTTACGATATAAATTTGTAAAGTCAATTCTTGCAATAAGCACATATAAGAAAAAATCTTATTAAAGAACAATATTTTGCATTTTTTATTTTTTCATACTATTCCAGATGTACATAAAACAGAGAAAATTAAGAAAATAGATTTAAAATTAGCCCAAAATTATTATGATATACGGTATTTGAAGCTAGTTTAACAAAACGAAAAATGTACGCAATAGAAGAACATCAAACAATTTTTAACAAATTTATTCTCCTGTAGTACTTGCCAATCATATTGATAAACACACGGTAACTGAAATTTATTTTATTTTTATACAACTTACACAATTGCTTCGAATGAAAAAATACATTACATGCCACAAAACAGAACTTCTCTGTTAATACTTTACTTAGGGAGGGAGTGCTAATTAACATCTCTCTCTCTCTCTAAAGCTAAGAGAAGGCTTTGGCAATGAACCTCGTAATTTCGAGCAACGTTCAAGTGACGAAGACCACGCCTGAGTTGGCACCCTACTCTCTTAACGTCCACACCGCGCCAACTTAAGGATTTTATGCCATGGCAGATTTTGGTGTGATGTGGCATTTAGGAGAGGGAGGTGCAAACTCAGGTGTCATCCTCGTCACTTGATCGAGGCTCCCAATTACAAGGTCCGCAGCCAATGGTCCTCATGTTGCTTTATAGTATAACGTTAATACAACATTCACTCACTCGCCAGGACAGATTTAACGTGATTCAGATCCCGTACTTAAGGAACTCGCTCTTGTTTCAAACAAACCACAAGAATATTTCAGCTAAACAAAATTCTCACTTTAATTTAAGGAGTGCCTCCCCTAAGACCCCCTTTTCCACCGATGCTACTAATGCCGATAGATGGCAGCAGCATCAATTTACTCAAAAGTAGAATTTCCTGTTGTATGTGTCATACAGCACAAATCAATGATGGACGAACATAAACTGTTTTAAATTACAACGTGAACATAGCTTAAAAATATAAAACAAGGCATGAAATTAAAATAACAGGATCCGTGTCTTTAGGAACTTGACTTTTAGAGCTAATGTTATTATTATTGTTACTGTTATTATTTTCATTTTTGTAAACAATTCTGAAATCTTTTCAAAGACATAGCTTTCAATATTGTTTTTGTTTTTTGTTTTTAGGCATCTCTCTGGTGGAAGGGCACCTGAGAATTACAAACAGGGTCTTCACCAAAGATCTTCTGCAATCCCACAGTGAAGCTTTCCGAAAACTAGCTTTGCAGATCACACATTCGGTGAGATATTTTTTTCTTAGAGGTTTTTAGTTCAACCCCATTACGAGTTAAAAATAAACAACCTTATATGTACTCATTTATATGACCATATACTTTGCATGTAAAAATTTAAAATATATAAATATATAAAGACATTTAAACTTGATTTATAATAATTCCTTAAAAAGAAAAACGATATAAGAGACTTGAAAAAGGATGACACAAAATCATTTTCCAAGTGTTTTAACACAAAATTAATTTAATTTACGCTTGTCATCTCAGAACTAAATCAAATATGTATCGAAATATATATCGGACTTGTAAAATGATATCTAATTAAAGACTTTCAGCCATTGTTTTCTCTAGTCAGTCTACTAGAACTGCTGCCAACACTCCATCATACGAAACTCAAATTTAAATTTACTTCTTTGATTCATTAAAACTAACATGACTTCAAAATGGAATTAGAATCTGTTGCAGTCCATTACATGAAGTATCAATTTACTGTATCCACTGTAGTATCAATTAGATGAAAAAGGCGCTTCACTGAGGCTGATTTTTTGTTCTTTAGATTTTTATTCCATGCCAGGAAAAACCTACATTATCCTAAATATATCATACCAGAAGACTTATTATTTCATGAGATTATTTTAACCCCTGGTAAAAAAAAAAAGGTTATATTCCTCCATTTAGGAAATCGAATGGCAAGAGGAGTTACATTTGCATGGACCTAAATCTGATATTCTTAACCGATTCGAAAAACTTTGTACAAGAATAATTACTGCGGTTTCATTACATCCACACCATATAAGATGAATAAATGGCTTGATTTTTGCTAATTATGCAATGTAATCATCTTGACGTAAAAGAAACAAAAGAAGTTAAATGAGGTTAAGCAAAGAAGCCTACAATCACATCTGGCCCCCCCCCCTTCCCTCCAAAAAAATCACCTCCTTTTTCATTGTAGAGAAACCATATGCATTCATACGCGCAATCGATAATTTTCGTAAAACTCTTTTCTGTTAAAAAAAAAAAATGAAGCTTTACAAATTCAAGCACAGGAAATAAGAGTTTTAGCATACTTAAATATTCCACTTGTGTAATCCTCTTGTATGGAAAAAAAATCCATTAATGAAAACGAACCATTGCAATTTATGTACTGTCCTTTACTGAATTTGTTTAAAATATTAGAATTCCGGAATTAAAAATATTTATAATTAGAAGTGTTCATTTTTTAAGAACATTCGTATTTTACAAATATTATCAGCCTTTTCCAATATGTGTATTCTTCGGTTTCCAATATTATCAGTACTCAATTTCAATCATTTCTGTATTCTGTGGTGAGTTTCTTAAAAATGCCTTCGTATAAATTATTCTTAATTTTTCTGTCAAATATTAATGCTACTTTTTCAAGTCTACAAAAAAAAAAATTCCTAATATATTTTTAAGTTTGAATTGCCTAAGCCAGTGCTTCTCAAACTTTCAGTACTTGCGACCCAATTTTCAAACATAGTTTTCATCGCCATACAATAAGAATGTATTGAACTCAATAATAATGTACTTTGACGCTAAAGCTACAATGCGACCTCATTTTAAACCGTACGAATCAGCAAGATAAGTATTTTAATTACGTATATGTTATTTTTAAATTGTAGATATTTTAAGTAACGTGATAAGTATTATGTTACTTTTCCTTTCTAATTTTTAAATTTGAATAGATTGCAATAAACATGCAACTATATTTTATTTTTAATTGTACCAGAATGTATTTTGTTTTGCTTCCTTTCAGTAAGTTAATATTTTTTTAATAATCTTTTATTTTCGAATTCTTTTGTATGATCGCCCCCCCCCCTACGGAAGAATATCACGCCCCACAGTTTGAGAACCACTGGCTGTTTGTGCCGAGATGCCTCTAATATAATCAATTTTATGTTTCAAATTAAATACTACGAGGGTAAGTCGAAAAATAAATCTCCCCTGTCCATTGTGATCAGAGTTGTGTATGAAAGTCAAACATAGAATGAGACATTATAGAAACGACATGACTTCATTTTTCCACATAAGTACCAAGTACATTGAGACATTTGTCATATCACTTTATAAGCTTCAAAAAGCCCTCCAGGAAAAACTCAGGGCTTCGCATACGGAAGAAGCTTTTAACGGTTATGGGGGAACAACGAAACAGCAGGTGAACTCGTCAGACATCGTTATACTATTGGGTAGAGATCGACCGCAATCAAGCAGATGGATTCGAAAAAAGTGGCCTGGGCTTCTCAGATCTGACGTTCTGTTGTTGGATGGCAATTCGAGATCACACTTGGTGGCGGCAATGTAAAACTATATTGCAACTTTTGTTTGGGAGTTCCTATACCATCCGTCATACTTTCCTGATCTCGCACCAAGTGATTTTCATCTGTTTTCGGCTTTGAAAAAAAATCTCGCTTGAAAACACTTCTGAAGCAACGCTGAAGTAAAACAAGCCATTAAACGCTTCTTCCGTATACAAAGCCCTGAGTATTTCCTATAGGGCATTTTGAAGCTTATCAAGTGGTATGACAAATGTCTCAATATACTTGGTACTTATGTGGAAAAATAAAGTTATGTCTTATCTTTGATTTCTCATTCTATGTTTTGACTTTCATACACAACTTTGAGCACAGTCGAAAGGGAAAATTTACTTTCCGACTCACCCTCGTATTACAACAAAGGAAGCTAACTGTTACAATTAAGTCATCTTATTTTCTTACATCAAATCACCATAACTTTCCACGATAATTTTAAAGCTCGACATAATTGAGCTCAATGTCCTGAATTATTCGAACGACTTGGTTTCTAGAATCCACACGATGAATTTATGTGTGCTATTTTTTAAAAAAATTCAAATTGGAATGAGTTTCCTTTTTATAGTTTAAAAATTAATTTGTATTATTCATCAGATCAAAATAGTAAGGAGTAATTTTTTGTTATTATTAAGCAGTATTAAGAAATATCAAATATATGGATCTTTCTTCCCGTTTTGCTCGTTTCAGATGGATGCTGTGTTTCTTTATTCCCTCCAGTATTACAATGAAACGAGGGTCTTAAGTTACAGGTAAGTACAATTTTCTCCTTGGAAAAAGATGAAAAAAAAAAAAAAAGCTTAAAAAACAGATGACAAATAGTAAAAAAAATCTGATGGAAAGGAATACTGTACTTACTCGAATCTATATAAGCCGCACTATTTTTCAATTTTTACTATTAGCTCACTCTCTCTCCCTATATATATATATTTATTTATATATATGTATATATCTTGTTCAAATTTTCAATCGTTAATAAAATACTTTCTATTCATCTAATCAAGTTCAAATAATTTTTTTTAAACTTATAGTGGATGGTACTTGATGCTAAGGCAGTTTTTTCAAATATTAATTCATTAATTAAATAAATTACCGGTTTTCGGCGCCAACTCAGATTCTTCTCCATTGTTGTAACAATGTAACCGTTAAAACAATGACAAAAGTTGGCGTCGAAAACCGGTTTTTCAACCAAACTAGCCAAACCGGGTGTGCTTTGTTACAACAATGCAGACAAATCATGCTCTATTTTCGATTCCCCTTCTCTTAGTTCACTCTCTCCCTATATATATATACCGTAAAATCTGGAGTATAACGCACACTATTAAAACAAAAAATAAGATCGAAATTTACGGGTGCATGTTAAACACTTGGTATAGAAATGAGAACTTTAATATTAAAAAGCGATGAGCATTATAAAAAGTTAACTTCTACATATATTTAAATACCGTTTATTTAAAGGAAATGACACACCTTATGAACTTAAAGAGTTGTAGTTCTAGAAGCACACATAGTATTTTTCTCAAAAGCCTAGGGTAATACCTCAACTAAATGACTTTAAAACATGGGAGCATTGCATACGTATACTTTAGGTTTCTTCATAAAAACGGGAGTGCGCTTTATACGGCGAATATACCTTAAAATGAAAAAATACAGCTTGAAAGTATATAAGCGTGTTATAGGTACGGGAGGACGCACTAGATTTTAGAAACTGAATGCTTTATTCAGAAAATACAGCTACAAGAACAAAAAGAAGCGATAATGTGTTAGTCTACCTCTGACATTTCTAGGTCACTAACTTGTAGATTAATCATTGCTGCAAATAGATGTTTTTAGGCCTTGAAGAGTTATTTAAAATTTAGTTTTCTCAAACTAAGAACTAAATTGCTTCTTTACAAAAGTCTTATAAGATCTGTCCTGACTTATGTATCAGAGACTTGGCCATTGACTTTACGTGAGAAGGAAGCTTTGGGAATTTTCGAAAGAAAGATCTTACTCTGCATTCTTGGTGGGATCCAAGTGAATGGATCAGGAGAAGATCTAACTTAGAACTCTACAAAATTTACAAACAACCTGATGTTTTAAAGTTTGTCCAATTACATAGACTTAAATGGGCTGGTCATCTGGCTAGAATGAATGAAGATCGTTGCTGCAAGAAAATCTTTCTGTCAAAGCCCATGGGAAATAAACCTCGGGACATACCCCCGTTAAGATGGATTGACTGTGTTGAGAAGGACCTAAACATTTTAAAGGTCAAAATTTGGAAAAAAGTTGCTAAAAGTAGAGATGCCTGGAAAAGACTTCTGGAGAAGGTCATGGCCAACCCAGGGCTGTCGAGCCATTGAAGAAGGGGAACTTATAGATTGGCGAATCTCTTCCTGTGGGACTGCTTGTTACACATGTTAAAATTAACGAGTTGATCAGCAAGGGGCAAGGAAAGTCCAGTTTCGCCTCTTCATCAGAACCTAAATATGCTCTATTGAGGAAAAACTGGCAATCGTATCATCCATAAAGTGTTGGGGAAACCTGAAGATAAGCAACAAAGAAGTTATGCAGTCTGTTGCCAGGTATGGGAGTTTAATGTAAGTTTATGAATCCGTGAAAGAATAAGGAAGTACTCATCTAGGTGTAGATTCTCTTCGACGTATTGCTGTGCTGCAAAGACATAGCAGATGATAGCCAAAGGAATCTGGCTGTAAATTTTAATGGAACTCCATACCAGGACTCCTAATTGTCGGGCAGTAGGGCGGACAACAGTCAGTTGAGTAGACCTCTAGATACATCTTCGTAGGTCATCGGGAGTCATTTTGAAGTGAGATTCACAATTCTACACAACTACAGTCTTTGGTGTTCCCATTAGCCCATGCCTACTCACATGCCTAGAGCGCAAGAAATTATAGAGCAAAAAAAGAGAAAAAATTAAAATTTTAGCGAACGTAACACCGCGTAGTGAGTCATGAGAGAAGTTTTTTGCCCTTAAAAGAGTAAAGACTGAAATGATATCTGTTATGGAAAAGAAAAGCTTGACAGCTTGATGTTGCTATGCTATCATAATATTACAATGGAAATTTATTACAATGCTGTCATTAGTGATTTTGCAATGATCAAAGCTCAAAGAAAACCTTTGTTGTACAAGTATAATGACAGTGACCCAACAAAGAATAACGATGTTTAAATTAAAAGATAGTAAAGCGATAAGCGATG
The DNA here is from genome assembly GCA_019973955.1 of Trichonephila inaurata madagascariensis. NCBI lineage: Eukaryota > Metazoa > Arthropoda > Arachnida > Araneae > Nephilidae > Trichonephila > Trichonephila inaurata. The sequence continues at coordinate 26,006 of BMAV01018189.1, forward strand.
AAAAAGATGATAATTAACAAGTTGAAAACATTTCAAGCAATAATGTGTAATATTTACAGTTATTGCAAACGATTTCATTAATTTACTACACTAATTTACAAAAGGGGGTCCGAGATGCCGTAAGGTAAGAAATGAACAAGACTGGTCAAACCATGCCACTATCCTTTCCTTACAGCTGCCAGCCCAGGACCCGGCGGGTCCATAGTTGGTGGATAATGGGAAGAAAAACTTGCAAGATAAGAATTGGCGGAGGGGGGGGGTACGCTAGAAGTAGTAGAGGGTGCGTAACAAAATTTGAAGTGCCTAGGGTGCTGGGGAGGTAGAAAATGGCCCTGCCCATTACATTTCGGATTCTTGACAAGGACGTATCACATTCTGAGAACGTCGATCGAACAATATCCCTCTGTCGTCACTCTTAGTTGACCACTGCCTTCTTGCCAGCCTGTATGACCAAAGTTTCACCTATTCTTGCCTACATCATCGAATGGTAGCATCACTCCAATGCAAATATTGAGAGATCTTGCTTTCTTTATTGCACATTCTCTCCCAAATAGTGAAATGTGCTCATACTGTTCACATATCAATATGTGATGTAATAATACAGTCCCCTTAGTTTGACTGAGCTACATTCACATGGAAATCAAGCTTTTGCATTGGAATACCATCTGTTTTATACAACCTTTGAATATTCCATCACAATGCACTGGAATTTCAACTAGACAGTCATTAGCTGCCAAAAAATAATCAATTGCATATTCTATCGTAAAAGATGTGCATGCGCAATTTCTTCCCTTTCGGATAACTCCTTAGTCCCTTTAAATTCACGGGGCAAAAAAATAGCACTTGAATTTAAATTCTTAATTTTTTTTTTTTATAATAATCAACACATTAAAAAAAGTTTTTTTAGAGAAAATTTCTAAAAGTTTCCGTTTAAAAGCCGAGAGAGATTACTATTGAAAAGCTTAAAAAGCATAACCCGTATTTACAATGAATAGAATTGTATAAATTTTTAATAACTGACGAAATAATCAATTGATAGAATTGAAATCATGCTAAAATGTTAAAAAATAATTATTATTTTAATTTTTTATGCAATATTCATGTGATTATTAATACAAATTTTATGTGTACTTTTTGTTCCGCAACGTATTTATTTCTCATTTTAAGTTTATCTTTTGACGTATAATATGACGTAATTTTTTTAATTACATTTTTTCTAAACTTGTTTTTGCCTTTTTTTCCCCCACAAAACAAAGCAATGTTTTCAATTCTTGGTTCTTTCTAAAAAAAGTAAATAAACATATAAATAAGAATCACCGAAATTAATTCACAGAATAATGCATACTTATATCGATAATAACAATTAAATGATATTATGATGCAAGTTTTTTTTTTTCTTATTGAAATCTCATCGAAATAACAAGTTTTAATTTAACCCTTTATCTACCTCATTATGATTTATACTGCAGTTTTTTCATGCAATACTTTCTTTGAATCACTATATTGAAAATTAAGGGATATACATAAATAAAATACTCCACTTTGGGAAATTTAATCCGTTCGAGCTAATGAATTAATTAAAGATATTCAACTGTAAAATTAATTATATACACTGTTCACTTAAAATAGCAGTCAAATCGTTTTCTAAGGTCTTCATTAGCATACAAAAAAAATAAGACACCTACCTTTTGACATTAGGAACAAAAATGACAATCTGCGCAATCCACTGAAAACGCAATTTCTGCTATAAAACTATTCACCTTCCCCGCTAAAATACTCATCATAGAACCCGTGCTGTCATATATCTTGGAAGAATGAATATTCCTTCTAAGTATTGTCAGAGTATTCGTAAAAATGGTTATTCTATGTTACTTTAGAGTGATACTTATAAGTACCGTCGGAGATAAAGGGTTAAAATATTCTTCTTTCAACTTTTTGTTCCACCGATGCGTAATTTTAAAAATGTGTGCGAACGTTACTGAGAAATTAAACATTAATTTTCCACAAACGTTATCACCGAATATAGGTCAAGCTACTAAAGTATTTTTGTAAAAATTTTCGTTGGGAGTTTTTATAAAATCCGAGTAATTTAATGAAACTAGTTGTGAAATATATTTGTTCCATAACTAAAATAGTCTTTTTCCCCATCAGTTCTTGCTTACAGAATTTGTCCCATAAAACCTGACTTAATGTTTAAAATGTTACTTATGCTACGCAATGACTTATTCTTAAGTTGTGTGTATTATCTATGTGTTGCTCGTATATAGTCATCTGTACATCACATGTTACTCGTCTGTGCATTACACAAATGTTACTCTATTCTATAAATGTTCTCATGTATTCATAAGCATCTTTCTGTACATTAGTCTTATGTTATTCATTTATCCATACGTTACACATGTTACCTATACTCAGTAGC
>BMAV01018189.1:28524-41441 GCA_019973955.1 Trichonephila inaurata madagascariensis
CCTATACTTGATTCATTCAAAATATAGTATCTTCCATTCTCATAATACTGATTATTTCATTTCAGAGAGGGAAGTGTGATTGTCCGGTGCCACATACATTTTTCCAAGCCCCGAATGGACGCCACACACCACGTGGGAATGGCCATTATTCAGGCCCTCGAGAGACATCATGGTTATCTACCAGGGGGGTTGCTGCAGGTGGACATACGATCACTTCACTTCACCGGTAAGATATCCTGTCTTCACTTAAGAATTCGAAAAATATCGAATATTTTGATTGGATTTAGCACTAAGGTCTGTGTTTCCTCTACTTATACGAAAACTATTGCGGGGCTGCGGTAGCCCAGTGGTCAAGGTATCGGATCATGGCAGGCATGTCATGAATTCGACCCCAGTACCACTAAAAACCTGCCGTGAAGGGCAGCGATATACGTTCAATCTGTCGAGAGCTGGAACGTCCTCCCGTTGGTGTGGTGTGGTTGTTTAGGAGTGAGGGGGTGCCAGCTCAGGTGTCGTCCTCGTCACTTGACCATGGTTCAAAATTACGTGGTCCGTCACCAAAAGCCCTCGTTTAGCTGAACAGTGCGACGCTAATATTCACTCACTCACTCACGGAAATTATTGAATGAAAGTTCTTAGGAGAAAGGAAAATGGAAGGAAATACATCTCTATGAAATGACTATTAAAACGTAATTCTTAAGGTTTTGATGTGCGATAGCTGCACACATAAAAGCTGTAGATTCGAGGACTTATTTGTTCTGAAACAGTATAATTGAAGTGGAAAGTAACATTTAAAGCAACATCCAGGAAAACTTTAGTATTGGATAGTAATGTGGAGAAGTTAAAGTTCTAGTATTGGCATTTTTCCTTCTACGAATAATATTCAACATGTCAATAATATATATTTGCTTTTATCCTCAATTAAATATTTTCGAATAAAACAACGCTGTACATGGTTAATTATTTTCTTTAGTGATGTTCGCTTGGAAATGTTATAATTTCGAATGCTATTTCTGTTTGAAACACACACACACACAAAAGTTGTTTCATTTTCGAGAAAAATTCGAAAAAGAAAATAATTTTAAGTCAAAGTAAATTACGGAACATTGATCTGAAGTAATTGAATAGTTTTACTGCTTTTTTTAAAAAAATTAATTATCATTTCATATAATTTTATCGTTTTTTTCATTTTTTTAGAATCATTAGTTTTTCATTTCGTTCATCTAAATTTTTGAGAAATTAAACCAAATATAAAAATTTTATTAATTTTGAACTACAAAGCTTTTTTACATGCATATACCTGATATTTAATAACTTTTTTTTTTTCAGGACTTCCAGGTTCGAATGACATTGTTTCTGATGAAGAAGAATTAGAAACATCAGGTAATTATCACATTTTATTATCCAACCAGTTACTGAAAATCTCAATCCTAAATATGGTAAATGAATTTGCCATGCTTGAGTGCTACGGCCTGTTTAGCCAGGCTGTGTCAACTAAACTAGAAGTGCGATAATAAGTGCAAAAAAAACTAGAAGTGCGATAGTTTTAGTTGAAATAAAAATACTTATGTTAGCTCTCATTATAACCATTCAGTCAAAATTAAATGCAGGCTGTACCAGCAGTACACAAGATGGCTGTGAATACCTTTCATCATAGACTCGAATAAATGAATGGGAAATCAATATCGTGTATGAAAGAGTCAAATATATAATTTCTGGCCCAAAACTGCATCCGTGAAAGCAGTGAGGAAATTTATAACATGTTTCTCAATGTGTTTGGGGAAGAAAGAAATTTTGAAATCTTTTTCATAGTTCAATATTTGCTCATTAAGCTCCTGGAGCCTCGTTTGATTAAAATGAAGCTTCATCTTTTTTTTTTTAAAAAAAAAAATATAAAGATTGAGAAGTTTTTACCAGGTATATTTTTAAAAAAATGCTTTTTTTTTACATCATATTATATCTTGATAGTATTGTTAAAACTGTTCTTCTTTCCAAGCACTACAATCGGTTACCGGCCAGGATTGTTTCAGTCAACTTGTGAGAGGTCCTCACCTCTCTCTTGGGAATCTAGATATGTAGGAGGTAGGGAAGAAAGACTAACCATGATCAGCAGTAGCGCACTCAGAAATTCGAGTCGAAAGTTCACCAATCTTGTATCAGGCTCCTTTTGATTTTGTCGATTTTTGGGAACAAAACACAGTAAAAAAACTAATTATTGAATAAATAATTAGCATTAATTAATAAAATTAATCATTAATAACAACTACTCAATTAAATTTTATGTACTATATACTTAGAATTATAATCAATCGGAAAAAAATCAAGGGCTTTGGGGGGGTCGGACCCCCAGGCCCCCCTCTTGTGTGTGCCACTGACCATGATCCAATCAATCTATTTATTGTGATCACACAAAATAACGACACAAATTCAATTAATAACAGAAAGAGAATGCCTCGGTGCTAACCGCAAAAGTGGAACAACGACGAAATACACGAATGATTAGGAGACTATCAAACTCGATCCTTACTTTATATAGGATCTAATCCATGATCCTATTTAATCAAATATTAATTTTACTGCAGTGATCAATCGTCACTTTTAAATCTTTCCCCCAATAAGTATTTAATCACAATAATTCAATAATGATACCTGTCAGTAACCATCTCACCTGACTTCTGTTTTACATCCACTCCTATTCTCTCTCTAGCTAAGAAACATCGACTATATATAAAAAGCTTAATTTACATATCACGGTTTCTTCTTCAGAAGGGTTAGTTGTGAATAACGCGAATTGATAGCCCAAAGATTTCCCAAAAGAGTTAGAGGAAGGTGCGCGAATAGATCCGTCACAAGCTTACACCATCTTGATCTATTTGATGCAGTATTTTTTTATCGGTTAACTCCCAAGTCCTTCAACCACTTTTCCATTTTATCCATCCACCTTGTTTTTGGTCTTCCTCATTTCCCCTGGAGTTTGAAAAGTTGTTTTCTTTTCAAGATTTTTATCGCTATGTCGAAATGCATGTTCCAGTCACCTTATTTGGGAAGCCTTGATCACTTTGACTATGTAGGGTTCTTAATATTTCGATCGAAGTTCAAGGTTTTATCGTATTCTCCAGGTTCCGTTTTTCTCTTACTGCACCAAAATTTTTCTTAAGAGTTTTCACTTGAAAGTCATCAGTTTCTCTTTGTCCTTTTTGTTAATTGTCCAGGATTCGCTGCCATATAAAACAATTGGTCTTACTAGAGTCTTGTATAACTGCATTTTTGCTTTGCTACTTATGTATTTAGATTTAAACTGGCTTCTTAATCCGTGATAACAACTGTTAGCCATCTTGATTCTATTTTTAATTTCCATTTTTATGTCATTACTATTATTTACGATTGTACCTAAGTATTAATTTGAATCACTTGTTCTAACTCATATTCATTAATTTTCAGTGGCTGTAGATTTGAGATTCTGTTTGTTATTGTCAAGAATTTAGTTTTTTTCGTCGTTGACCGTCAATCCTACCTTTTTTTTTTTTTTTTTGCTGCTGTCTCGAGTGCACTGAAAGTCTCTACTAGAGCTGCCTTAGTTCTTCCCACGATATGAATATCGTCTGCAAATGCTAGCAATTGTAGTTAAAACTGTTGATTAATTTTATGTACTGTCATTTCCGTATTGTAAGCCGAGAATTTTGAAAACTTTTTGAAAGTTAAATTAAGGGGGTCGATTTATGTAGATTCGTTAGTCTTGAAAAAGAAATAGTTTAGAAAAAGCGTCTTTTTTCACATTTCATGTTAGCCCTGGTTAAGCAGTTTTAATTTTTTGAACATTTTTAATGGAACTTTTATTCAATAAGGAGGAAAATAAATAAATATTTAAAAGTTAGCTTCAGAATCAGAGTTTCCGAATAGTCTCTGAAATTTACTTTTACTCACTGGAGTTGTTGAATCCATATGTTTACCATACGAGGCATGAAACATGGGTCGACGATCACTTGCCTTATGCAAATTTCTCTTCCTACTCATTTTCATAACAAAAAAAAAATGATGCTCAAGTTAAAACTAATAAAGACAGAGAACATGATAAAAATGAATAGCACTTCATTTAAGATTACCAGAATTAAAATCGCCGTTGGCGTCTTTTTTGCAACAATTTTTTTTTAAATAGTTCACCCATTTTAACCACTTGGCGATTTACTTGAGAATCACAGGATATATTTTTTTATTCGCCTCATATACGGGTATCGAATTTTGGGCATTTTTTTAAAAGAAAAATCGCACTCTCAGCTTATACACAGATCGGCTTATATTCAGAAATATACGGTACGTATTTTTATTTTTGTGTTGTGGTTGCCATTTTTACCATCTTGTTTCATGAACCTTACTTAGTTATAAATCATTAAATATGATGGTTTTTAATATGATATATCTTCAATCAAACAGTTCCCACCGGATCCTCTACGACAGAGAGTGTGATTTCCGACTGCAATGGAGAGTGCGAAGAAGGCCAGGTGTGCCTTTTCCTTCCCCAGACCCCCTTTTCGAGGTGCCTCGTACCAAGGGACGCCCATGACCCGACGGGTTGTGGGGGTTGGTGCATGAGTGAACATCAGCTGTGCAGACGACTCGGCAATTCCACCTTTCAGTGCGCTGATAATCTAGGTAAGTTTTAAAACAATATTCCAAAAAAAAAAAAGAACTATTATTTTTTTCTACATTTAAATTATTTGAAAGGCGTAACACACACATGTGTGAATTATGAATTTATTAAAATATTTTATTTCGATTGATTAATTGATTGACTATTAATTTTACCTATGGCATATGGTTCAGACAAACATGCCAGAAATGAAGGATTTCTTTGTCTTGATTTTGTGTTTCTTCGGTAGCTAGAGGTTGCATGCCCGCTTCGTAAGCCTAAGGTTCCGGGTTCGATTCCGGCTGGAATCGATAGATTTTCTGGATGTAAAAAACGTAGACAAGCATGTCATATGATTATGTGGCATGTAAAATATTTATTGAGTATTAATTTGGCTCTTGTACTTTCGGAAAAAATTAAATCACGGCAATATTTAGCATCCGATGAGAGCTTGAATTGAATAAATTCAAGCCTCAAAATCTGGTAGCGAGAGCCGCCACTGGATGATGCCACCATGAAATAGCTCTCACATTTGAGGACTCGACGCGTCTGAAAAGGCTTAGTTACCAATATGCAACCCATTAGAAAAAAAATATATTTTCCTTTTGTCCATTATAACAATAAAATGGTTAGACAAAGGATATTTTGTAAAAGAAACAAAACTCTGATCGAAAATACTGTATTTAATATTATATACATGTGTAAAACTAATGAGCTATAATAATATTTTATTTAAAATTGTTTAATTGTAGCAAAATAAATTAGACTGCATGATCATTTCGAAGTTAAATATGACAAATCTTTACATCGTAGTTCTGTAAACATCTTTATTGTAACTCATACTTTCCTTCCCTATAATAAATAAACAAATATACCTCTTATTAAAATGTATTTGTTGCATTGAATTTCTCTTACATTCCATTTAAAACATACCTAAGAGAAAAAAACGAACATAAGTCGGACTTCATGGATTAGAAACATCGATGTTTCTCTTATCCGAAGCCAGTTCGGACCTTTTTATATTTTGCGCATTTGAGTTGCCTGAACTGAATTCCTTTTCGGGCTAGTTGTCTAGTTTTAGACATATATCTGTACACTTGCAAATAAGTAGTTCAAATCATATTGTAAAGCTACCCTTAAGACCATTTTGTAAATTCTAAAATTTCAACAGCGCTTTCAGTTGCTTCTGCGGTTGAAGGTATGTTCAAAAGAGCCTACTTTTTCATGTGTGAAAAAAAATGCAGGGTTTGGAATACATGTGCTGGCGAACTTAATGTATAAGGGTTGCCCTAATGAAAAGTGGACAAGTTCAATAAAAAGAATGATTTTATTGGAGATCACAAAAGGAATTGCTCTGGGGGTTTGTAACCCAGGTCCCACCGTTTCGGCAGCAGTTCTATGTCTTCAATCTAGAACGAACGTGATTGATTCTTGAAAAAGTCCTGCCCAGGTTCCTTCACTTTATCCTCCGAATAGAAACGTAATACTATCTTAAGTGACCTTCAAGCCTAGAACTCACAGGGTGACAAATCTGGATTGTGTGGTGGGTGTTCTAATATTTCCCAGTGGACTTTTCTTGTATCTGTGAATATACTACTTTTTCATGCGTAGAGAACGGGTATTTTTTGAGAATGTCTCATAAGCGGAATTGAATTTGTATGATTCATTTTGTGTCTTTTGTTTTTGAAGAGATAACTTCTTTAGGTGTGTTTTACTGAAAAGTGTATGTAAATTAAGCGTCGGGTTCGGCTGCGTTACGCTCAATCGGTTTTTCTCGGCTCCATTCGGCAATCGTTCTCGTGTCGGCGACGCTCGTTTAATTTTGAAATGAAAACTTTTTAGGTGTGTATGTTTTTTTTTCTTTTTAAAGTAAAAATTTTTCATTCATACTTTTTCCCATTAAGTTTTTCCTTTGCTTAAATATTTTTGTTACGCAGTCCTCTTCCACTCAACTCCAGCAAGTGAACGAGAGAAGAGGAGGACAAACGAAAATAATTGAAAAAAAAGATTATTCTTATGTTGGAGATCGAAGATATGAAGAAACAAAAGAGGGGATCTATTTTTTGATTCAGTAGAAAGAGCACTTAAGCACAAAAATGTGCCAAAAGAATTAAAATCCAAAATTTTAATGAAGTTAATTGGCGAGAAAGTTGCCAATATTTTGGTTTATATTAGTAACGACAACTAAGAGATTACCAGAAAATAAAAGCATTAATGGGCTCAATTCATGTGACGTCATAGTCACATGATAAAAACTATCTTGTGTTTTCAGCTAATCAGTTTACGCGCTTCGGTGTTGCCAAGTTTTGCTCTTTGCAGAAATTTTCTCTTAAAAAGTACATATGTATACAAAATGCATTTATTTAAAAGTATAAGCATAAAATACGACTTTTTTTTAATTTAAAAAAAATCTTTTTGAAGATTTTTTTTCCTAACATTTAAACATCTTTACCTAAATATGAAATTTGAAATTTTATCTAAGTTTTACAAATAGAACGACAAGTACATTTAGTTTCATGTTTGTTTTAAATTCAATGGAGAACACATGTTTGTCTTTATCATGTGACGTCATGAATTGAGCCCATTGTAAAAAAATACGAACACTCTCCTTATGTTTGCTTAGAGAATTTTAAGAAAGGTAAACGGGGCTTACAGGGCATAAGTTTTCCTAGCTTTACATAGTATACGGCAGGGATGGTGAACCAGTGGCACGCGACACTATGTTTTGGGCACGCGAGTAATCAAAATGGTTTGCATTTTATTTCAAAATAACGAAATTCACTGTGAAGTGTTACGAACAAACGCGGCGGAGAGCACACTCGTTTGTTATTGTCTTGCCTGAGTTACGTTGAGGACTACAGCTGCTTATGATACAAAATTTGTCTACGCATAGCATAGTCAATTTCGTTGACACGACTATATTTAAAAGTTTATTTGTGTTATATGTACGATTTTTAACTGTTATTCAACATTGCTAGTTCAGAACAAAAAGTTCAAGATAGTAAGTGTAAAAGAGAAATTCAAACTTGGTGAATCTAGAAATATAGCATTTTTCGTAAAGGCGACAAAGCGGTGTTTGTTTTATGTTCTGAAACAAATGGAGAACATTGTCTGTGTAAAACGACATTTTGAAACAAATCACAAAGCCTCTCGTCAAAAAAGTGAACCACAGCAAAAAATAATTAATTGCTTCGAAACCATTTGGCAGATGACTCCAATTCAGCATGCATTCTACTAAAAGTAATATCTTACAATATTAATATAAGTTATTTGTCGTCCAATCTGCTGCAACAGAAGTCACATTAATGTTACTTTAATTTGAATTACACGTATAACTAAAACATTTTCAACTATACAGTACGCGCGCGCGCACACACACACACACACACAAAAGGTATTTTTTCGTACTAAATAAAGATTTTTGAGTTGTTAGTATTTAGTTATATTATTTTTCCAATAATCACAAGTCAAAATTATTTGAAGGCACGTCTACACCTCATTAAACATTTCTTAAGAAAAAATGACCCGTTGATCCATAAAAGTTCGCCACCCGTGGTATACGGTGTTGTATAGGTTTAAGGTACTTACGTGTTATCGCGACGGTATTAGCGACATTATATGAAAGGAAGCACATGGTTTTCAATTCAGCGCGCACGACACATAGAATATCAGGGTGGCCTACTTGGCGAGTTATCCTTAACGTTGTCATTGTTGCGGTAGTACGTAAGTACCAAGTAAGCATGTATACTATAAGTATACATAAGAAATTTACATATAAATATTTTTAAATTATTGGACTAATTGACAGATATATATACTCATACATTAATATATATAAGAATTCTAAATATTTAAACTTTGCCCTTTACAGAAAATGAATTAAATAAACAAATCCTCCGATGAATGGGCACGAAAAAAAGATATGCTTAACGACCGCATGCGAAAATTTCGTAAAAGAAAAAGTAGTGCATCCGAACAGTTAGATTCTCTTGCCCAGAATAAATTAGAAGTTTTCACTTCTATCGTGTGGTCATAAGCACACAAACAAATTTTTTATAAGACATTTATTTTTATAAAAAAGAAAGACATAGTATTTATAATAATTTAAATGTTCTTATTTTGTCTAGCGTCGTGCAAGACCGGAGAGTGGAGGTGTGAGAATGGACTGTGCATCGATTCGAAACTTCGCTGCAATGGACGAGTGGATTGTTATGACATGTCCGACGAACTGGACTGTGGTTAGTTCGCATACTATATCATTTATATTCTCATTCTATCTTTATACATACATGATAAATAGAAAGCAAAATAATTACAATTTTTAAAAATGTTTATTTTAAAGAAAATGAGATGATGGCAATTTAAAACAGGAGAAAGAAATTTTTAATTTATAGTAATTTAAATGTTTTTATGTAAAATAATAAAAAAACAGGAGGTTATAGTAATGGCAGAAGTAGGTATGGTGTATTGTTGTTTATAAAAAAAAGATTATGAATAGGATATCAATTAGGAACAAATTGATATCCATCAAATCACAAACTATGTCAATTTCTGTTAGAGTCCCGAAACTCTCTTAAATACTTCAGATCCGAAGCATTTTAAATTAAAATCATAAAATACTCTTTTCATATTCCCTTGACCACGATGTCTGTCTTTATATGTTGATGTAAGGAATGTGATGAAGGTTACTCATCTCACTTTGTGATACATTCTGCCATGTATTTGTCAACTGTTGCAACACATCTGTGACATTTCGAGATGCTGAATCTACGCTGGTGTTCTCAAAATTAAGAAAATGTGCATATTTCATTGGATTTTATGAAAAAAATTGAACGAAATGTAAAAATACTGCTTCGAAACAAAGATGCGTATATTTTGTATCGAAGACGTAAGCGTATACATGTATGTGGGTAGAGGTAATCAAGTAACAGGATTCCTAAGCGCGCGTGCCAAATTCCGTATTTCGTTCGCCAGCATCGCATATCAAATTTCTTGTTGTTTTTTGGCAGCAATCGATTAAATTAAAATTCAAACAGAAAAAATGAATAATTAAGAATGTTTATACGATAGAATGAGATGGCGAATTATGGATAGGATATAGAACCAATGCCGATTTAAGCTCATTTCGGGCCCTGGGCGCAGAAAATCTACAGGCCCCCTTGGTACTAGAGAATCTAAATTTATAACCAGAAAATCTGGTTAAGTCCAGCTTATCCGGGTCCCGGGGTTCCCACCCCAAGCGCCCAATGGATAAACGGGCACTGGCTAAAACTAGGCCAGTCTCAGATCCAAATTTGTAGAGAATTGAAATGAACGCTCAGCATCGTATTCAACTGAGGTAAACAATATCAGTATATCGGATCCGTTGAGAGATAGATTGGGCAAGTTTGTCCAAGAGCCACTACGGCCAGAGAAGATCACCATTTGTTCGTTATAGCGAGGTGTAAGAAGGATACTACAGCTTCTCAGTTCTCTCGTAGAGTTGTATGAGACTACAGGAACCCACGTTTCAAGGGTGGCTTCCAGAAGACTTTATGAGAGAGGCTATTTGTAAGAAGACCTGCTGTTGACGTCCCTTTCATTTCTGCAAGGACAGTCCATTTAAAATAGTGCAGAGATCATAGAGATTGGAGCATAAATCAAAAGGGGGCGTTCTCTATATTTATGAGTCCCGGTTCAACCTAATCAGTGATTCCTTTGGAGACCCACTACCTACCCTCCAATATCCGGGAAATTGAACATTATGGCAGCGAAGACTTGATGGTCTGGGCAAGCTTCGCGTTGGATATTCACACACACCTCCTTGTCCGTGACTGCTGTGAGGTATAGGCTATGAGATCTTGGAGCTTTATGCTTGCCTTTTCACGGGTGCAGTTAGCCTTGATTTTATTTTAATGGATGACAACGCGAGGCACTCATCTGGTCAACGAATTTCTTGAAAGGGAGGATATTCCCTCGATGGATTGGCCAGTTAGATTTCCCTATAGAGCATACCTGGGATTCTCTGGAGAGAAAAATTGTAACTCACACCATCCCTCCGAGAACGATCCAAGGCCTGGAAACAGAGTTACTGAAAGAGTGGGATTAATTGCCACCGGAACTCATGGTCCCTCATTTCCTGTATAAAATCACGATGTGAGATCTGTTTATCTGAAGGAGACCATACCCCCGAATAAACATTTTTTTTTTTTTTTTCTTTTTTTACATTATGCAACTGTTATTTCATACCTTCCTACTTTTATGAGTATGACACACTATCATGTGTGTTTATTTTAGCTGTTGAATGTTTATTTTTTTGCACTATATTACCCATATATACATTCCAAATTTCATTAAAATATGTCCTGTAGTTATGGAGAGAGAGAGAGAGATAATCAATAAAATCTAAAAATTCTCTTAATAATTACGTTCTTTGGCCTTGTAAGTTTAATTATTTGCATATTTGGTACTGAGAAATTTACGAACGAGATTTTGAGAAGATCGAAATACTTTTTAAGGAGTAATTCTTCTTCTTTAAATTTAACATAGATATAATGTAATTAGTGTACAAGGCTCTAGGTTTTGCTGGATTTTTTGGATTCAATGTGTAGAGCCCAACAGAAAATGAATAGAAAAATTATTATATTTTTTTACACATTTCGTTTCTAACTCAGAAGCAAAATTTTCTCAAAATTCAGTTTAAGAGTAACATTTTTATTTTTATCATTATGCAGAGTGCGGCGAAGGGATGTTTCGATGTGGTAACAGCACTCCTTGCTTACCTGAGAAACTGAGATGCAACGGCCATATTGACTGCTGGGACGCCAGCGACGAAGTAAACTGCACTAAGAGTAAGTTGCTTTAAAGAAACAAAAAAATTATTTCCTCACATACTATTAAATAGTTTTTTTTTCTCTTCAAAAAGAAAAATGATCAATTATTTTTATTTTTAAGGGGGAAAAAACCCCGTTTTCCTTGTTTAGGCACAGTAAAATATGTTATTCTTTTTTCTACAAAAATAATGTGACATGTTCTCTTTTTTTATACACTCATGTCCAAAATTAACGTCACAAACACAACATTTGGGAAAACTGATGAACTATTGTTACCACGAAGTTCGGCATAGAGACAAATTACAATGTGAGAAAGAATACAGAAACATAACAATAAGGAAAAGATTCTAATTTTTAATTAAGGTACATGGCATATCAAAAAGTGTGACATCATGAATCAGAGAAAAAGTATTTAACGCTGGAAAACTCTACCTAATATGGAGTGCGAGCATCATGCCCCGACACAAGTCTCACAACATACTATCATCCTGTTTGAGAGTGTGTCATTAAATGTTTGTGGCTACAAAGCCTATTCTTCCGAAAGTATGAAGAGGGTCCTGAGAGGGGAATTACTCTGAGAAATGGCTCTTCCTAGACCATCCTAAGCATGTTCAATAGGACTAAGATCTGGAGACCTCAAAAGTCATGCGGGGAATATCCTCTTCTTAATGAAATCCATCAACAATGTGAGCTCTGGGAGGTCGCAAATTATCCTCTATAAAAATGTAATCACGGCCCATAGCATTCAGAACAACCTCATAGAGGCTTCAAGGACCTCATCCTTATAGCACCGTGAGTTGACAGTACTCGCATCGAAGACATATTGTGACTTAGGACTGCCCAACATTATACAGCCTTACACAAGGATTCCTTTGCCACCAAATCTGTCGATTTTTGTTACGTAGGAGGAATGAAAGCGAGCTTCGCATTCTCTCCAGATAAAGACTTGACGAGAATCACTTTGTCTGGTGATTTTTGACTCATCACTGAAAGGAACATGTCCCCATTCTTGTGGCGTCTACGACTGATATTTACTTCTCCATAATAACCTGTCTTTCCATTGAATGCAGGCAAAGGGACACACAAAACTGGACACCAGGCGTAAAGGCCAGTCTCTGCAAGACTGTTTGCCTGGAAATTCCTCTTCCAAACACCACGAACAAGCTGAGACACCGTTGTTCACCTATGTCGTCGGGCACTTAATGCCAAGTAGCAGTTCGTGCAGATGTCGAAGCTCTGTGGCGACCTTGCCCGACTTTCCTGGTGACAATACCCCTTGTTTGGAAGGGGCTCAATTCATGTGACGTCATAGTCACATGATAGTGAAAGCCACGTGATTCTAGTCAATCAATTCAAAAACTCATGCGGCGTCATAGTCACACGATAAAAACTATCTAGTATTTCCAGCTAATCAGTTCACGCGCTCCGGTATTGCCAAGTTTTGCTCTTTGCAGAAACTTCCTCTTAAAAAGTACATA
>BMAV01018189.1:45327-56576 GCA_019973955.1 Trichonephila inaurata madagascariensis
AAACATCCTCAATCACTTTATTTAGCCCAGTAGAATATATTTGGGGAGATTCTGATGTAAAAAACAAAGAAAACACGACATATAAACGCATAATGTGAAGTAAAAACAATAATCACAGAAGAATGGAGGAAAATCGATGCAGAAATTACAAAAAACTGACTAAATCTATACCAAGATGCTTAAAAGTTGTTGTGGACACTAAAAGATATCCTACTAAGTACTAAATTAAGAAAGAAATACAATATTTAAAGCTAAGTTGAGATTTTTGTTAAGTGTACGAAGACTTTTGTGGCGTAATTTTTAGTAGCTTTTTGATAATTAATTTTTTAAAAAAATAGTTATACTATTTTTAAAAAATTAATTATGTCATTCCAGTTGCAGATATCATAAAAAAATTACAATTACAATATATTAATTTTTATTAGTCGAAAACATTAAATTTTATAAGAATTTGCAAGTGTATGAACACTTTTGTGGCCCACTGTATGTCGATTATACCTACTTATGTTTATCTTCTCCTGTGCCTAGCACTAAAAATAGTTCATTTATTAAACCAGTTTAATGAATGCTTTTATTTCATCATCAAACCTGTGTGAAGTAGTATCAAACTCTCTCTCTCTCTCTCTAAAAAAATAAATGTTAACTAATTTTCTGGAAATTTTTTACTTTAGATGCAATTGTTTCAATGTCAAAAATTGAAATTGAAACATTTATTTTATTAATAGGCAATTATATATTTTAATCAGTTAAACATCGAATTCATAGTGGAAATATTTTTAGTCTGGCTCTTTTTTTAAGAAAATATCTCAGCAATGGGATATATTAATATTTTTAAACTCTAAGTACAATAAAGCAATTTAAAGTATTCGCAATTTTCTTTTCTTTTTTTTTAATAAGAGATATTTCGATAAAAATAGTTACTATTTTTTTACATTAAACGAAAGACTTTCAAATATTATTTTAAATTGGCCAATTTATCTCAAATTTTGGTCCAATAAAGGAAAGTTGAAAAATGAAGTTGAAATGAAACTGAAGTTGTCAATATTGTATTAATTTTCTTACAAATACTTTTGTCAATATTCAATACCAAGAATTATGATGATAAAATGCGTAATGTGCCATATAATTAATAGCATCTTGTCATCCATATATTATGAATGCTTGTGGTTTACAAAAAGGAAAGGCATCCATGAAAGTATTATCCATCCAATTTAACAGAGGTAGAGTAAAAATAATTAAATATTCAGGATACGATCTCTTTAATCATACTTTCGTGGTGCTTAGTGAGCTTTGAGAATTATTTATGAAAAAAGCGGAAGCCATCAAGAGATACGATTTTAATTATTCAGTGTCTAATTTCTTCCATGTAATGCAGTTAATTTACTTTTGCTCTTTGTCTCATTATAATGGACTACTTTTCGTAAAAAGGCATATTTGTTTGATTCATAAATGCCATCCAATGACTGTTTATTGAACCTTGCAGATAATTCTTAATGGAGAATTTCACATCATTTACAAAAATAAAATGTCGACTCTGTGGCTGTGAGGTAGCGTGCCGGCCTCGAAAGCTCATGGTTGCGGGTTCGATCCCGATTGGAGTCGTTAGATTTTCAGAATGCGAAATTCGTAGGCATGCATGTCATATAATTATGTGGAATACGAAAGATCGCTTGAGTATCAATTTGGCTTTGGTACTCTCAGCAAAATTAAATCGCGGCTATATTTAGCGGCCGACTAGAAATTGAATTGAATAAAAAATTCAAACGTCGCAATTTGGTAGCGGGAGTCACCTAGACGATGCCACGAATAAAATGGCTTCACTCTTGAACACTTGTCGTGTTTGCAAATGGCTTAGTTGCCCAAAGGCAGCTCATTTGAAACAAACAAAAACACAAGAACTACAACATTACAAGAACTTTTAAGACCAGAATGATATGTGTAAATGTCGTCATGATTAGAATTGTTAAAAGTTAAAAAAAAAAAATTTAAAGTAATTTTTAATTTGCCGAGAAAAAATTGAAGTTATATTCTACCATCGAGATGAAGAGGAAAAATAATTTTGGCAAAGAGAACAACTAACTTTTTCAGCTTTAATCATTTTAAGAAAACTTGAATGCATTATATTTACATTAATTATTCAAATATAAACGAGTTCCAATAAAATATAATTTTGTAAATGTTACTGAGTTACGGTATGCGATTGAGAAAAAAAAGGCTAAACACGATCACGAAATAAAAAGTACTGTATCTATAAGTGAAATTTAAGAAGAAATTAATAGTATATAAAATTACAAAAGTTATAGATTGTTGTCTAATTTGTCTGGGTTTTGGAAAATCAGTTTCTAAAGGGTTTATGCAGGTTGCGATTGATTACTGTGTATATAATATATATATTTATATGCAGTCCATCCCAAAAGTTTACAAACTGACAAAGTTTCACAAAGAAAAAAATACAAAATCAAAATGAATAGTAACAAAATTTCAGGATTTATTTTACACTAAAAACATGAATAATAATCTGAAAAGAATTTAAATTAAGATTCAGTTTTAAAAAGTAATTTTTGAAGCAGATGTATGAATCGCAGGGTTGTAAATTTACAAAAGCTTTTGAATAATTCTCTGCTTTAAAATGTATATCGCGTTTAGTTAAAAGCTATTTTACAATGAAGAAGAGAGCCTTAAAGTAAATTTAAATATACTAAGAATTCCTTGCAACACAATTTCAATTTCTCTGAAATACTTAGAAAAATATACGTAGAAAAATCTTTTGCATCAATTTAATTAAAAAACTTTTTAGACTTTTATCTTTTTGTCATGTCTTGATACGAAACCATAAATGGAACAGATTATTATTTTTTATTTCCAACTAGATTGGAATAATTAAAACAAAACAATATTGTTAAAATTATTTAGATTGTGTGCTTGATTATACTCTTTTAGCTTGTAAATTGTTTGTAGGATTGGATGTATAATTTTTATAAAGTACATTTACAACATTCGAAGGTTTCAACAGAACCCACTTAATTACAGCCATATTAAGTCACATCAATAACTTAAGATTCGATTTATATGTTGTGAAGGGTCAACATATGATATACATTTGCTATATGTCCTTAAGCACTAACCTGTCACAAGATATATTTTTGAAATACACATAAATTATTTAATGAAATAATTTTGAAATTTAATATATTTTCCAAGCACAAATACTTAACTGGAACTTTCACTGATCAAGAACACAAAAATTGAAATCCTTTTACGAAATTAAACACAATTTATTGTTTCATTGTATTTAAAAGTATAATAAAATAGTTACTAATGATTTCTAGAGGTAAATCATGGGCATTTCAGAGTTCTCCTCCCATTTTTTATTACCAACACAACCGGGAGAAAACAAAAGTAAAGTTTTCAATTTTTCCCCCAATTCATGAAGTATGAATCCATGATGCACTACACGTCTTTTTAAAAGCCAATTAACTGCACACATTTCTATAATCGTTTCATATGTATTTAACTCCATCAGAAAAATTTAGAATTCTGTACATTTCTCTTTTTTATCATACCTCCATCGAAGTTTAGAATTTCAGCAGGTCTAGGACCACTTGACTGTGATAATTCCATTATCAGAGCCATCGGAACAATATTTGTAGCATTTTGAAGCTTTGTTTGTGCCACTTGAATACATGGAAAATGTCTAGAGACTTAAAACATTTTGCAAAGCAGAGACATAATATTTACATAATATATTGTGATGTTAAATATTTACATATGTATGCATTTATTTTTTTTTCTTCATTTTTTTGTTAAGTTGATATCCATGTTACACATCCGTCCACTTTGAGTTTTTTACTGAAATCATTTTCAAAATTGTATATTTGGAAATATGTATATGTGTAAGAGCTATAATATCACTACCATAAATATATATAAAAAAAAGTTAAAATGTTTAACAAATATGCAGTAAAATGTGATTGTTTCTCTTATGTTTTCTTTCTTTTTTAATGTTTGAATGTTTTACTATTTTACCTAGAGTTTTAATGCATTTAAGAACATTGTCTTTGATAATACTCATTCAAGGGATGTAAAGCCTCCACAAATGAGTTGAGTAAAAATGCTGCCTTAGATAATGTATTAATGTATTCGTGTAGTATATCAATGTATTCTGCTAATGTATTATTTTAGAATACATGAAATTGAAATTATTTTATCCCCTCTCTTTCGGGGATGATTATTAAACTGAAGTTTACTTTATAAATTCAATCTCTGAACTAGGGTCTTAGCTTAAATCTAGGAGTCTTGATTCAGCTGATGTGAACATTGAGCTCCTTCTTCCACCAACGTTAACCACTTTTTCTCAAGTTGCAGCTGATCATTTTATTAGTAATTAGAATAGTTTTATACACTTTAGTCGGATGAAAAACTTTCGATAAATGGCTCGTTGATGTGTGCTATTGTAACTTATATTATTATTTCTGTTTACTCCTTTTAAGATCAAAAAAGAATATAAAGAATATTAATTTATTTAATTAGAAATAAGTTTTTTCCTGTAATTAAATAATTTCTCGAAACGTAAAAATATAAATAGCATTAACAAAGCTAAACTTCCCACTTTTTGAAAATAAAAAAACGCAATAAAAAAAAATTATATAATTTTTTCTACCTGACATGGGCCACCCAAAGCTCGGAGCCACTATGGTAGTTATGACCCCCTCCCCCAAACTATTATTTTCAATCTATTTTTTTCTAAAATTAATCATCTAACAAAATCATCAACGACTTTTGATTTTATTTTAAGGTTTTTTTTTGCTGCCTATATATCATACAGTGTTTAATCCCTCTACTTTTGTCTAAAATTAATCTGATTTTTTCCCCCTTAAGGAAATCAGCTGTCTGCTAGCCCATGGATTTGTAACAATGGGCAATAAGTGAGGTCTATCCTCTTTAACTAAGAATTATTTGTTTTTTTTTTCCATCGAGCCAAATTGTCACTTCAAGAATAGATAAGGCGGACATTATTGTCTTGCTAGTTCTATT
This sequence comes from Trichonephila inaurata madagascariensis, assembly GCA_019973955.1. Lineage (NCBI taxonomy): Eukaryota > Metazoa > Arthropoda > Arachnida > Araneae > Nephilidae > Trichonephila > Trichonephila inaurata. The sequence goes on from BMAV01018189.1 coordinate 50,362, forward strand.
CACTATCTCACTGACTGTTTAGATTCTATTTAGTTCTAACGTGTTCATTTAACGGGGTTGAGTTAATCTATCTTAAAGTGCCAATTTGGCTGGAGGGTAGAAAAAACCAGATTTAAAGAAGATAGACCTCGCGGATAGCCCATTGTTATATTTTAACCATGGTTTGATTCCACAAAAGTTGAATTCTTCCATTTCTTATTTTGTAACAAACAGATAAGTTCGAAAAAATCGTTTTGGGGAAATAGAAAAGATATAAATTAATATTATTCGCGTCTAAAATATTTATGCGCATCCATTTGAATTTAGAGTTTTAGTTTTATGTATCACTAGATGGTATTATTCGTTTTGTATTTTTATGTGCTGTAACCAACTTGTATAAATAATTTATTTGTGATTTTTTTTTCATCCTTTTTAAATCTCTGTATGTCTTACAATTGTAGAAATTATAGAATAAAACCAAATATTTTGTAAACGTGTTCTGATTTCGCATTTATTTATAAACACACCATCAAAAATCGATTTTTGTTGATGAAACACGATCATTCAATAAACTCATGTTTACTTAATTATTTGCATAATAAAACAGACAATTATTGCATGGCAACAGCTTTATTTTGTTTGGCTAATGCATGCCATGCGACTCTGCAGCTTACGTACGAATATACGAGTATATCTAATATTCTGATAGAAGAGAAGGCTTATTACTAAGCATGTTACGGATCTTTACGCGTCCCATCACAATCCTCTTGGGGAATCTTTGACCTAGCATTCGCGTTTAATTCACAGCCATCCTTCTCAAGAAGAAACCATGCAGATTAGTTCGACTATATAAAGACAGAGTTTTGTAATTATAGGAGAAGGAGATAAAAGCTGCTATATTCGCTACGCAGGTGAGATTGAATAAAGTTGACTTTCGCATGTAAAGATTAAAAGTGGTGTTAGGCCACTGTGTTGAATTAGTAGATTTAAAGTTAGGAATCAACGATAGACTAGCGCATATTTGCTTATTAACCATTGCTTTCTCTCTGCTACTTCTTCGACATTCACTTTGAGAATGTAGTTTTTGGTTAGTGAGTTTGAATAAATAAATAATTGTTATTGTGTGGAAGTCTCTGGTTCTGCTTTCATTCCTCCCCCACCCTCAGGTAAGCAAGACGGTGAAGGAGAAAATTCAGGTATAAGACGCTCTCAAGCATTACGTCACATCATTAATTTCATTCCTAAATTATATAAATTTATCATATGATATATTTTAACGCAGAATGTATTTTATATTTGCTTATCACCGAAAAAAATGCATAATTCAATACAAAAATTTAAAAAATCTTGACGAGATAAAAAAAAGTTATATCGCAATTATACGTTGTATTGTATTTTCTTGTACCTTATTTTTTCATTTGTATCAAGATCATGCTCTTAAGGTATCCGAACACGTTCGGAGTACTTTTTAACAAATTAGCATTTTTAAACATTATAAATGCTTTTTTAGGACTCAATACCATTAAATACTAATATTTAACCAACAATATTTACAATAAATTGCCCAAATTTTACAAAAATCACAATTATAAGTGAAATTTTAGCAATATTTTTGAAAAACTTCAAAGCAAGAACAGAAAAAGTAATAAACTTATATTAGTAAGAGTATTACTAAAACAAATTAGATGCATTTATCTAGAGAATGTACTAAAATTATAGTGTTTTATTAAAATTTGAAAATTTTAGAGCTGATCGAGTAAACATTATAAGAAATGTGACATTCTTTATAAGGACATTATTTAAATAACAAGCCATAACTCAAAAAGTATTCATACAATAAGAAATATTTTAGTATATTCTCTAAAAAATAACGCGAATATCAGGTTCAAAAAGTTTTATTGAAATATATTTGTAAAATATTTAGTTATCAGATTCGCCATGATAGATTTTGAGCAATTTAAATGGCCACTTCTGGTAGATCAAAGACCCACTTTCGTTTTTTCTAACTTTATAAAATTACTGTAGGAAGCGTAGAAACAAAACAAAGTATGTTTTGTAAAGCCAAAATATATCTCTATTCAATACAGTAAAAAACAAATATCTGCCATGATCGAATTTGGTCATTTTGAACGTGTTCGAATACCTTAAAAGAAAGAATTAATTATTGATTCAAATGTTATGATTGCATTGCTTTTAACTAAGAAAAATATTTCTATAACCACAAAACGCCCTTCTCTTAACTGTTTGTAAAGGAGCAGTGTGTACTCGCAAAGTAAAAGGAAACAATCTTTAAACATTTGACTGGTTCAAGTCAAATGTTTAAAGAGTTCTAAAATAAAGTAAAAGTCTAATTTATTGGTAATAATGCCGCAATGGGAAGATATTCCTCCAAGTAAATTCTAGCTACGTTTGTTTATTTGCATACACGAGTTAAGCAGCACTATTGAATGTGAGCAAGCGATACACATTAACTCCCAACTAAAGTGACAAAAACACACTCAGAATTTTGTGATATATTTCAGGGTTAATAAAAAGAGAGTTAAAATGACTTTTATAAGCAGGCATAAAACCAAAGTCAATTTTAACTATTAACTTAAAAATAAAATTTCAAAGTAAAGTTATAACTATTATTATTCCTAGGAACACTTTTTCACGACACTCGGAATCTTAATTTCAAGATTCTGACATTGGTTGTTCGTGGTCGGAATAACAAAAATAATAAATATCTTCGAAAGTCTTAGTTTCGTTTAAAGGAATGAAAAATGTTACTTTGATTAAAGCTTTATTTAAGTATTAAAAACGAAAATGTGTTAAATGGAGTTCAAAAGTCTTGACTGTGGCTTCTATTAGAGGCTCCCCTTCCCCTCCTGCTCACATGTATATATGTGGTTCTTTATATAAATAACTCTTTGATACCTTAGTTAACTTGTTTTCCTTACAATGTGAAGTATTCGCCCGTGGGTGATACCTTACTCCCTTAAGTTATCTTCGTGACTTAGAGGTGTGGGAGTGAATGAAGAACCAGGCGTTGCCATGATCTTAAAATGTCTTTATTAAGATCTTAACTTAAACACTAACAATGATAATATTTATATTATAACTTAGCGGATCTGAGGTGAGAAAACACACAATACGTATTACCAAATAAGCTCGACTTTAATCACTTTCTTCCCGCCTATTCATAATCTCAACTTATACACACAGACCTAATAGATGACAGAACTATTATACCTTAATCTCTTGTTTAACTGCAATCCTCTCGGATCCTAAATATCTTTTGTTTATCTCGCGTGGAATAGTATCCACTTGGCTTAGATTCCTCCTATCATGGATAGCTTCACACTCAATGACGGCTTTCTTCTCTTCCTTCAGTTCACGCGCTTAAACTCAGACTAGCATAATCCCTTCCCGATAGGTCATACGCTTACGTTAAACTTCTGCTATTTAAAAGGTTTCCCATTTGCATATTCACGCTTCGCTTCTGGATTTGGTTGGAAAGAATTTGCCTTTTTCGGCCCCAAAGAACTCAAGAGGAGTTTTTAGTGGAAAACGCGATGAGCCCGTCACAATAACTTGGCTCTTCTCCACCAAAGTTTGCCAACCACTGAGGTAGGGCAATATCGATTGTAGATTGCTAGAGATTTTAACGAAAAGTTAAGTGTTGTGTCTAACCTATGGAGACAATTTAATGAAACTGCATCCATAGAGGGAAAAGTCTAAGCCAGTGATTCTCAACCTGCCACCCTTTTCTAAGTAGCCCGGTCATAGCCAATTGCACTAAGAAATTCAATCATTTAAGAAAAATGTACTTAAAGTTTAACTGAAAATTATACCAATCAAGCAATCATATACATCAATTTTGCTATTAATATTCTTTTTTTTTAGTGCAATGTAAATAAGGGATTTTGTCAGCAGTGAAAGGAAATCGAAATTACGACATAATGCAGTGAAAAATGCATAAAAGCAAATATTTTTTGTGTGTGCTTCATAGAGAAATCAATACAGTATTAAAATAAAAGTTAAAACAAAAATTAGTTTTACATTTTCATCAATTTAACTGTGTCCAATGTTGTTTGTTCTTATAGTGTTTTCTTTCCATTATCCTCGTGTTGCAGCCCGCGTGAAGTACCTGTCATATGTATGGAGCCCGGCCATGGAAGTCTTAAGACATCTTGAGGCCCTGGGACCTTACACAAAAAAACGCCCCACCTATGACCCTTAAAAGTAGACACTACATAGCATACGTTTGCAAATACTCGTACAAACAATAACTTGAAACAAGTAAGTGTGCATGACTTACAATCTCACAAAACGGCTCACCCTACTGCCGCTTTTTGAATGAATAAGTAATTACGGTGTATGGTGGTAGGCATACATGGACGACGATCATCACATGTAACCAGCTGACATATTGTACGAAATTCCCAGTTTTGGGGTGAATACAACCGGAAAAAGCACTTGACCCTATAAATTATTCGAATCATAATCATATTAAGGCTGAGCCTAAAACGAGACGAGGCCCCCATTGTGGCAGAGGCCCTGGCCCAGTTGGCCCATACCTTAAGACGCCCCTGGCCTCAGTGGGAATAAAGGTTGAATAACTCTGGTCTATGCTAAGTCATTTAAAAGTCCTGACAACCAATGGAGATTGTTATACATCCATTAAAGTTAGGCCCAAAGGGAATGCAACAAATTCTCAACTGTCTCATGAACTTTATACAGCCACAAGGAACCAAGTTCCAAAGATTTATTTGTTACCCAATGGGAACAAGTTCATCCAGAGGGCTTAAAGCGGTAAACCGTCTCTCGGGAAGAACATCAACTTCACCTCGAAGATAGGCTAGCACTTAATAAAAAAAGAAAGAAAGCAATTAAAATTCAGGAATTATTAAAATAAAATATGAAAAAGATAAATAAATTATAAAATAAATAAATAAAATACAGGATGAATAAATAAAATACAGAACACAAATAAATATAATATAAAATTCGGAAATTCTCCTGAGCCTGTAACAAAGGATGAACCATGATGTGTTCATGAAAAGAGAAGCCATAATATACATGAATACATCAAAATTATAATAATAATAAGTTAAATTTTCCCCTCATGAGCCTTAAAGATAATATATAATAGCTTTCGGTTCCAAGTTGTTGTTGTCGTGCGTTTATTATCCTCTCTGGGAACATATGAAATACAAGTGAAGAAGAACAGAAAGCATACAATACAATAGAGGAATATACACATTTATTACAGATGATGATTCCAGCATATAACAAGAAGTGGTGTACTGCTTTCCTTTCGAGACGGGAATCCATTTCAGGCGAAAGACTGACTTCTTTCCTGAAGAAGATACAACCATGTCTTACTCGGGATTCGAACTTGAACCCACTTGGTTACAAGCCGAGGGTCATAGCCACCATACTGGCTGGGCTACTGGGTTCCAAGTGTCCAATGAATTAAAAAAAAATTCACATCTATCAGAAGAAAAGGTATTATATTAAGAAGCCTGTAAGTTGCAAGCATTATGAGCTATTTTAATACATTTAATAATTTTATTCTGGAGAATATGGTTAGTAGTATTGGAGTCAATTCACAGACATTAATATTATATTGCTTTGCTTATAAGGTATTATGAGAAAATATATTTTAAAAAAAGACAGTGGAACACATAGTGGTCGTCTCCTATAAATCCCCTGAAGAGGGGGTAATCCCTTATTGTAAAACAAAATAAATGTACTGGTAAAGGGCCGTGATAAGTCATGAAGCATACTAGGAATTTTGAAAGAGGGGAAATTTTAGTTTTAATCTTAGGAAAAAGTGTTTATAGGTCGGACACCTTTTTGGCACATTTATGCCAAATTTTTTAACAGTCTGAAACGAATTTCACTTTACAAAAACTCTAGATACCGGAGTGGAGATTGAAAATAGTCATATTATATATTTTTTTATGGCAATGGATAGCTTTGCAAGAGTATCAGCTACTTTATTTTGGAGGTTATTATTGCGATCCCGTGCTCAATAAAAAATATATCGGTATTTATAATTCATTTAGATTTAAGTAAGTTGAAGTAGAAATATTTATTATCAGTTTTTGTTAAGAGCAAGATAGAAGAAAGTTTATCCGTATATGTATGCATTCTAATGACTTTCCACCACAGACAAACGGCTCTAATCTTTACCTGGAAAACTATGTTATATGAATTTAATTTAATAAACGGAGTATTAAATAGATAGC
>BMAV01018189.1:56755-100125 GCA_019973955.1 Trichonephila inaurata madagascariensis
ATAGCTTGATTGAGTTCATCTTATTTGTGAAATAAAAATATATTATGAATAGTTAAATGTAATGATGGGATACCTGTTAAAATACTGAAAGCGTTTTTAGAGGTTGTTTGGTTTAAGCTCCTCCAATTTTTAATTAATTAGATTTCTTGAATGAAAGTGATTTTTTGGACCTGAGTGGAAGTGAAGGAGCCCATACTCAGTCCCTTTAGTTTGCAATTCTCACCACCACTATTTTGTATGTGTTTAAATAAATAATTATTAGAAAAATTCTTGAATTTTGAAAAATGAAATGCTTCAAAGGGCGCTTTTTCTCTAGAAGGCTACAAGAAAGGGTTATCTACACTATTAAAATTCGTAGGTAAACAAACGTATTCGGCGGTGAACTAGTTGTATCTTCTCACGAGCCGCACGATGCAGAAACTCGCCGAAGGTACCAAAAGCTCGGGAATGATCCAAGGAATCCGTTTTAACCATTTATATTCCAACATTCTATTTAGTTAAAAAGATATTAATTAAAAACCTTAAACCGCATAATTATTGCCATTTTTTCCCGCCTGGCAGCGAAGCTCCAAATTTTAGGCCTGTTCTTTTTTCCAGACGTTTTTAGAACACGATCTAATTTTTTTTCATAAGATTCAGACAAAAAAATAATTACAGAATCGGAAAGATCATTTACTTCTCCACGATACGCTATAATTTATTTTACAAAATAATGATATTTTCTATTTTTTACGATTTTTTCTAAAATGAGTCAAAATCGATACGTTTTTAAGAAAATGATTTCTAAATCGTTCCTTTTGCACTTTCTTTCGCGTTAATGAAATGATATTTTACACTAAAAAAGTTCATGCTTTTCTCTTTTAGAACCAGTCATTTAAAAAATTAAATGTCAAAAACTTTTTTTTTACAATTTTTCAAAAAATACTCAAAATTTTATTTAAATACTTAATAACTTCTTTATTTATAAAAATAATCTCACGAAACATTTTTTCCGTGTGTAGAACAATATTATCCGTAATCTGTACAAAGATTGAAAAAATTGCCTAAAAATTACGGCTTTTTAAAAAAAAAAATGTGTTTTTCATTTTTTCCCCTTTTTGTGAGAAATATTTTAACATTATTTTTGTTTAAAAATTACCGTTGTTTGCAATCGATGTGTGAAGTTTGAAAGCATTAACTTAAAAATAATGCTTTTAAGAAATTCTTTTAAATATTTTATGAAAAGCTCTGTTTTGTGCCAAGGTTATTTGCTTCAATTCTGAGGAAACGGCTGAAAGTTTTGCGCATGTGCGATAAAGAAGGCCACTGTTTTCGCGGTTTTTGAAAGGCAAATTTCGCTGATTTCATCACTTACGTTAATTAATGTTTATAGTAATATTTAATTCATTACAAATTACAGATAAATGTTTTAAAGAGTTTTCTTCATTATATGTTTGTTTTGTATAACATACTTTTTTTTGTCAGATACGTGTTTAAATAATTTACTTAACACAGAGGAATGAAAAACGTTGAAATTAAAATAAAATATCAAAATGTTTTTATCAGATTGTTTTTTTCTTTTTGAATGTTTTTTTCAGTACATCTATGTGCATATATCTAGGCTTTCCCCCATACTGTTTTTTTATGTTTTATATATATTTGTATGTTAATCAAACGTTCAGAAAAAAGCAATAGTTTCAATAGCTATCTGTAAATTTTTCTTTTATTTATTACTTATAGAAATTTGATTTTAATAAATATATATATGTTTTTTAAAAGGATTATTTCTATTATTTCATTACTAAATTAATTCTTTGTTAATTAAAAAGTACATCGTCTATTATTTTGAATCAAATTAAGGTCGAAAACTTTTTTTACGAATTTTTAAAAAATACTGAAATTTTAAATATTTAATAACTACTTATCAAATTCAAAGTTTTTATAACTTCTTCATTTATAAAAATAATTGTATGAAACTTTTTTTCCGTGTATCGAACATTTCAAAAAATGCTCACAATTTTAATTCACGTTTAATACAGTTGTAAAATTTTGTAATTATAAAATTATTTACTTTTTCAACATACAACTATTTTTAAAAAGGTACATTTTCCTTTCCAGGGCCTAAAAAGTTGCAAAGTGAGTAAGTGAATATTAAAGTCCCATTGTTCACTTACTCGAGAGCTATGATAGCGAGAGGAGAAGGGGAATTTCCATGACAGTATGTTATGCATTTAAACATGTTCGTGCAACGCCAGGGGGAATAAACCTGTCTGACAAAGAAAAGAAGTGAAAAAATTTCGAAACAGGGAATTTTAAGTTATACACTCGGTAAAAGCCCAAGTAAAGCTGGGCTAAGTGAAGGCGGGGGGGGCGGGCTCATTTTGAAAAAGAGTATTAGAAGTGCTGATTTTGTGGAGGAAAGGGAAAATTTATAAAAGTAGAGAAAGCTCGTGCAATGCCGGGCCATGCAACTAGTGTTTATAAGAAAACCTGCCGTTTGCATCTCCTCCACTGGACACGGAAGAGCCTGTTTACTATGGTGCAAAAAATATCTACATTTGAGCATGGATCAGTGACAGGACATTCTATTAATTGATCAGTGATGATTTAGCTTAACCAGTGATTTTTACGGACCCTCTTCCAAAGGAAATCCAGGACTCAAGACAGTCTTCGAGAAAGAGATAATAATGACAACGAGGGTTTGATGATCTGGGCAGACATGTTGGAAGGGTGCACAGACCTCCCCGTCTTTGACAGAAATTCGATTGTTGCTGTGATAAATAGGAATGAGATATTGGAGTACGAGTTCTACTTTCTTAGGGCTATAGTTGGGGCTTATTTCCTTTTTGTGAATGCCAGTATTAATACATTGATAATAAGCACCCTACGAGCGCTGGTTCTTCAGAAGAATCATTCTTGACATAGAGCTTATTTAGTAAACCGGAAAGAGGGATTTTCACTCAATAAATTGATCAACTAAGCCTTTACATCTCAACAATATAGAAAATTTTTAAGATGCTTTTGGGAGAGAAGCTTGAGAGCTCGTCTTCTCTCTTTACCAGTCAGAACCTGAAAGTAGCATTGTTGGAAAAGTGGAACCTACTGCCACAAGGACTCTAGATTTTTTTAAATTTCCAGCATGATTTTATTTTATGAAAGCTGTATAATTGAAAGAATATTCTATATAAACCTACTTTTTCTATCTTGAAATCTATCTTTCAGACTTTCCTGTACGAGTTCGTACGAACCGTGTTCACGAAAATGCACGAGCATAATTGCTTTTGAGATATTTTTATATATCAACCTATATATACTGTATATATTTGTTTATATAAAATATATACATATATTCATGAGAATCTACTTGTACTTTTGAAAATAATCAACCGAAAGAGAAAATTCCTTTAATTTTGAACTCCCATATATGGTAGAATTTTCACGATTCAAAATTATGAAGTGAAGTGTTTAGTTTTGTTATGAATTTGGAGGGAAAAAGAAAGTACACTTGCCGCATGACCGAAGATATTTGCTTCTTTTTTCTTTCTTGTCACAAAACCCAAACAATAAACAAAAGCTAAGCAAATATAAAATTTTATGAACACAGAGAGCTAAGGCTGAACAATATCTATTTCAATTCGCTTGTTCCAAATATACTTCAAGAGCTAATGGATGAATATAAAAATTCTATTAATAAAGTAACCATGTTACATATTACGTTTTTTCTAAGACAAAAATTGTTAACACGAAATTTTATGTGTATTTTTAACTTAAATTCTTTTTTTTTTTGTTTTAAAAATGGAAATATGAAATAACTTTGCAATAACTTTTTACGTCCAATATTTTAATTAACGTTTTGTGATTAAAACAAGTGTTTATTTAATTTTTTTTTCTTATAGGGTTGCTTTGCTCATAAACCTGAGAAAATCAAAAACAAAAAATCAGGTCTGAATTAATTTTAATTAATGATTTGTATGTTTTAAAAGAATTATTATGTTGAATTACAATATATAAACTCACAAAATTGTTATTTATGTTAAATTGCTGAAATCATTTAAAATTATTTGAATAAAATTCTTTCTATTGTCTTGATTTTATACTGTGCATTAAAATAGTTCTTCTTTTTTATATATTTGCCTTAATTTTCTGGAATACTATTTTATTTGATATTAAAAAAATTTTGTGAAAAGATTATTTTAGTTTTCTTGCGGTAGACCCATTCTTATGAGACCCGAAACTGGTGTTTCTTAAAAATTTAATCAATCATGTGCAAATATGTTTTAAGGAATTTATGGAGGTAAAGATCTAAAATGCGAAGTAGTGCACAGGTCATTAAAACTCTCCACAGTTCTTAAAGCTGTAGTAGGTGAAGTAGGGTGCTTGTACCCTAAGGTGATACTTAAAAATATGCCAGAAAAGTAGGTTCATTATATATATATATATAATTATTTGAGATAATTAATTTCATTTTAGAAGTTTGAAGACTGCTGCTTTACACTACCCAGTTTCACAAAAAATCATCATCATGGTTTCAGACCCAAAATTGCAAAATTATAATGTTATTTTTTAATTTTCTTTTGTTTCCTCATAGACCCAAAATCACATTTTTAATCAATCAACTTGGCAATCTCTTTTTGGCTACAAATTATTCCAATGAGGAATAATATTGCATTTGGCCTAATCTTTATTTGTTTGCCTGTTGGTGTTGCTTTCCGAAATTACTATTTTTATATCTAATATATTATGGAGAACTAACTTAATTTTTCATTTCTCCCTCTTTTCTTTTTCATGTCTTTCTTGTTTTATTCTAGTTTTGAAATAAAATGGCTATTTCTTTTAATTAAGAAAACTGAATTAAATATCTTCAAATATGAATGTGTTTTATAAATTACTAACAAGAAAAAAGTAACTAGTTAGAGTTTGATTTTTTTATGTCCTTTTTTTTTAATTAAAAATGGATAGGTTAATTTAAGGTAAAAAATTATGAACATCTTTTTTATAGGTGGTCATGTAGCAATTCCTCTGAAAGAGGATGTGAAACAATCTTTGTGGAATGAAATAGAAACAAAAATTGAAGTAAGTTGATGGTATTTTTTTGTACATTTGCTCAAATTTATTAATTGCATTTTGGTTGTTAATTTTCAATTAATTAAGTACTTTTTATGTTTTGGGAGGCCATTGTCGACAGTTAAGTTTTTTTTTCTTGCCAAATTAAACACCAAACTCAAAATAAAGTGTTTTTTTTTAAGTTGTATTTCTGTGTATGTGCCATAAGCACTGAAACGTGAATTGTGTGGTAGGTTTACTACATTTAATGAATTTTTACTGTCATTTGGTGCTTTTTTATTGCATTTTTACACCCCCTCCCCCCTGAAATAGAGAAGTGCCATTAATTTTGTATACTTACTTGAATTTATTTATTTGTTGATAATTTAATAATGTTTTGTTAAATTTCATTTAATTCACTCATTAAATTTTATTAATATGATAATTCCTTTGTAAAGTATTGACACAATTAACATGGCCTAATGAATTCTTAATATTTTTTTCATTCAGTTATTTTAGACCAATGGGCTTCAAACTGTGTTCCACGGAACCCTGGAATTTCACAAGATATATACCCAGAGGTTCCACCAATGAAAATATAAAGTCAAAGAGAAATTATAAATGTGTATTCAAAATGGATTTGTGTTCTTTATTGAGTTTGTAGGACCATGAGAGTATCTATATTGTGGTCCCCCCATGCCTATTTTCTTCCGAGGGGGGGGGGGCTTAAAAAAGAAATTCTTCTCAAGATAGCTTGTCTTAAATGATTTTCTGCAACTTTTATGCTTCTTTACATATGTGATGGAGTACTATTACAAGAGATATGCTTAGGAAAGGATTAGCCTCAACAAAAATGATAAAAAAGTACATTTGTGTTTTATGACATGTTTTAGAGTGAATGGGACAGATTAATCCCAATTCGCCCTTTTTCAATGGAAATAGTGGGGATTGGGTGTTTCTCGAAATCACCACATAATTTTAAGGGTTCAGAGTGAGTCGAAAAAGTTTGAAGGCTATGTTCTTAGACCAAAGTTTATAAAGAATGTTTAAGTCTTTTATTTATTTAAAAACTGTGTATTTGCCATGCAGCAACTTATATTTTTTAATCTTGTATTTAAACATGAAAAGATTATTCTTAGTTTTGAAAAAAAAAATTTAGTTAACTTCTTATTTACTATTGTTTTTATTTCATGTGTAAAATCATTTGTAATATAATTCTGTATTCCGTAAAACTTGCATTGTAATGAATTTTCTTATGATATCTAATACTTTGTATTAATCCTTATAGTGATATTACTGCTATTTTATAAGTAAACTCTCTCTCTCTTTTTTTTTACTGTGTCTGTAAGAAATACTTCGTCCATCAAAATATTCAATTTTAGTACCTTTTTTGTTTAAATTATTTTTGCCGATTAATATATAGTATTGACTATAAAATAAAAGACAGGTCTCTTTAGATTATCTCTTCAATTTAATATTTTTCTTTGTAAAAGAGACCTTGGATTATATTTTATATATCATGTTTTATAATTCCTATGGAGGAAATAAATTACTATAGATTAAAAATTTTTATTTCAGAATATTGAAAAGAAATCATACACTGAAACCTTTGTGAATGGAATTGTGAAATTTGTTAATGATTCCTTCCAGTTTCCATTGCTAGAGTTGAAAGAAGTACCTGCAGCTGTTCTTGTAATGGGTAAAAAAAAAATCCTTTTTTTTTCTTCTTGGAAATTTCTTTGCTTTTAGAGGGGGAAAAAAAAGAATTTATGAAATTGAATAGTATTTGTGTGTTTGATTTATTTAAACTTCTTTAAAGAAAAGCATATTTTATTTATAAAAATAATCCTCATACAGTAAGACCCCAATTTATCAAACCCCTATTTAAAAAATAATAAGTCCTGAATTAAAAAATTATTTCAACGGCTAAAAAAAAAGTTTTATTAGTTTGTATAGAAAAAAACTAGATTTTTTTCAAATTGTTTGCGCAAGCCCAACTGCATTGTCGGAAATGCACATGCCCAGCAATTCCATTGTGTATGTAAAAAGAAGTGAGAAATAAATAGATATAGTCCTCAAGAGACTATGTTATAGTTGAATCATGAGTTTTAACTAAGCTGTCGATCAAGTAGAGAGTCATAACACAAATGACTAATCCTTTTTTTTTTCTGGAACAGAAAAAGACTTTTCTTGTAAGTAGCAAATTTCGACTAGAAAACCATTATTAGACTCATGAGTGTAACCTTTGGTATTGGTTTTGAACAGGACTTGAAATTCCTTTCTTATTGTTTGGAAACTGTGTGAAACCATACCTTTATGCAGTAGGATGTCAATGACACTGTATTTTCTTCTCTGCATAAAGTTAAAAGAATTTTCGCATCAGAAATCAAAAAGATTGTCAAATATCTATTAGCATTTTTAAATTTCCAATCAACTGTCATGTAATAATTCACAAATAGTATTTTTAACTTTAGAATAAAAAGCGTATACTTACTACCAATAGATATCTTTTGTGTAGTTGAGTATTATAGAATTTCCAAAAGGGAAGTGCAAAAAATTTGTATTTTGTTTGGATCCCGATACAACTAAAAAAAACCCCGAATTAACAAACAAAATGTTCGGTCCTGATAAATTCGCTAAATGGGGCTTTGACTGTATATATTTAAATTTTGATGAGTAGAAAATGAAGCTGACAAAAAATTCTATTCAATACTGATTTATATTTCTTCTTGTTAGCATAAATCATATATTAAAAATTACTTTAATTGGTAACAAATCTAAAATTTTGTAAAAGTATTTTTATATAGGAAAGAATTTTGAGTACAATTTTTTAGTACAATTATGTTTACAAAATAAATTTAGAGAGGATCTTATGGTTCAATATTTAATATTTTTTGTATTTGTTATATTAATTACAGTAATTATAATCTGTTGCTAGCTGTGAAGAACATTGTAATTTTTAAAAGCATTTTTTCTTATAATTTGTTTTAAAAATACTTTTAAAATTGCATTTTAAAACAATATATTTCAATTTACGTACTAAAATATATTTATTTCAGGAGTTAATATGCCTGACCATATCAATATATTCAACTTACTGGAAAAACAGCTGCATTTAAATGGTATCTATAGTACTGTAATACTAGAATCCAAAAAATGCACAACAGTTCCCAATATGTTGCAGTCAATTCTCAATGAAATTCATAAAAAATATACAGAGGTAAAATTATTGTGCTTTTTATCTTTGTAAAGTGCTGAAACTAGTAATATTATTTATATTAAAAACTAATAAGCCAAAAAAAAAAAATTGTAATAAGTGTAATTTAAAATTTTTGTTTTTAATATGAAAAATACTTTATGTCAAAAGTTGATGCATTAATTTTATAAATATTTAATTTTTAAAATTTTGTTATCATCCTAATATTTCAATAATTTTGTTTCTAATTAGAACTTTTATTCTTAAAGGCAATTTTTTGTGTTATTTAATGTATTTTAAACACATTGTTTCTAGAATTAATATGTTTCTGACTATTTTGATACTTTCAATTTATTGAAAAAAATACCTACTTCTATATATATATATATTGATTATTTTAGCTTTACTTTTGTTGCAAAAACATAAAATGATTAATATAGTAAATTTTTAATATTATATCAATATCCACTTTTTTTCATATTATTGTAACTAATGTTAATGTAAAGAGTATAGTGTGTACAATAACTAATATATGATTGAAGTAAGCTATAGACAATGTTTTCTCAAATTTTTTTAGTTTATTGGGGATAAAATTCATTTCTTAATAAAGAATTTTAATTATTATGTTTTAATATATAACATTTTTTATCTTCTTGATTTAATAAAAAGTGTTATAAACTGGAAATTCTTTTTATGCAATATGTTTAATATCTTAACTATATTTGTAAAAAGAAGACTTTCAAATTAAAATTTATAGAAAAACTAAAGGATGTATAATTCATACTTCAATAATAAAATTCTTTTATTAATTAATTTTTTACTTGCAATTTACTAATTTTTCTTTAAAAAGTATTTGTATTTTTTAAATGCGTAAACTTTTAAGTTTCAAAAATCTAAATACAAAACACTAAATTGCATTTTAGAAATAATATATATATTGTGATTATTTAGTTTTTCAGCTTATATGTAATGCTAAAAAGGATGCACACAAATTGTTTTTAGTCCTTAAGGCCAATGAAATTTCAGATAATTGTAAAATAACCTTAATACAATCATACAATACTTACTGGTACAGCAATACCCACTTGTGCATGAACTTGTAACTAATGTTTCAGTCAAATAATGGGTTCAGATTCTGATTTCACTAAAAATCTATTGTATAACAGAATGCATGTTAAATCTGGTGGAGCTCAAAGTCCTCTTGTTAGTGGGGTGAGGAAAATTGTGTGTGAGTACCTGCTCAGTTTTCATCCTCGTAGTTTGACTGGATTACAAGATATAACTCCAAAAGCCCTTATATTGTTTCTGAGTGTAACGTTAATGAAATAATCTAACAATACTTAACTGTATGTTTAAATTTATTTCTGCTTTTAAAAAAATTTATTGAATGTAAAATATTCGCCTTATGAACAATTCTTAGACTTTCTTTCTTTACCTTGCATAAGTGTACTTGCCTAGCAAAGATATCCCAAATGGTGTAATGTACTAGTCTTATCAATTGATGAAACTTGATTGATGTTTTAATGGTTTATTGGATCACAATTACACAACATAAAATTATATACATTTTGTATATATTTTAAGTAAAAATCATAAATAACCTGAGTTTGATGATGCTTGTAACCTGTGTGGCATCCAACTCATCTGCCTCCGGCAAATGCAAAGACTTTCACATAAAGCTCACTGTGGTGGAGCTCACAGATTTCCCTTTGAAAGACAATCACTGAATTATGTTCTCATAAAGCTCACTGGTGGAACTTACCATATTCTCTTATTGTGAGACAATCACTGGAATCCAAATATCCACATTCAGCTCGCTGGCGGAGCTCAAAACAACCTCTCTCATCGAGAGGTAAACACCAAATCTAAATTTCCTCACTAAGCTTGCTGATGAGCTAAAACAACCTCTGTCATTAAGAGGTAATCCTGGTGGGGCACTCGTGCAGGCACAGTACCTCGGATTCGTCCGTGTTGCCACCTAGAGTTTTAGAACAGGTCTAGAGTTCATTACAATGATTAATGCTGTACCTTTCTAATGAATCAAGAAATATTTAGATATAAAGATTTTCTTTCAAAGCAGTTCTGAATGAACTATCCATATATTAATTTTTATAGTAGTAATATGTGAAATATTCGTGGTAAGTTGAGAAAACTGATGATAAAATATTTGTTTTGATTAATATATGTATGTATTAGTTCAAAAATTGTTCAATATGCTTAGGAAAATGTAATTGAGAAGTAATTCGTGTTTTATTAAGTAATTTTATTTTTAATGTATTTCTTCATGATTTATCATTAATCTAAAAGATTAATATCTTTAAGGTTGTGTACAAAAAAAATCATTGAGTATTGGGTAGCATGTTCATTGAATTCTTGTAACTGCTCTTCCTGGAAATAAATTTTAAATTTCCTGACTTTGTGCTTTATGAAAATGAATAAGATGCATTGTCTGCATGTTAATTTTAACACATTATATTACATTTGAAATGCTTGAATAACTTTAAAATCTTAAAAGTTATGAAAATTTTATTTATTTGTGAAATATTCTTATTAAATTATTGATGTAAATTGCATTTATTTTTTTATGAAATATTATTAAATGATTGATTTATGTTTTTTTCAGTTGTTTAATATTGGTGATGAACTTCCAAAGAAACAAGAATATGGCTTTATGAAGTTGTATGAATATTATACAAAAACTCAGGTACATTGCTTAGATATTTACAACTAGTAAATTGTTAATGTAGTGAACACATTGATAATAAATGCTAATAATGAAGTGAAATTACAAATCTCCCCTTTATGAACCTTATCAAGATTGTAGACTTTTAAAAATTCATTTATAAAAATTTCCTAACATTATGTAAAATATTGATCTTTGAGGAAGAAATTTACTAAAAATCTTTTAGTTAACATTAAAATTATGTTTTCAAAAATTCATGAATATAATTTTATCAGATAGTTCTACATAATTTAAATATTTTTTGTGTGGTGACTTTTTTTTAATAAGATTCATAATGAAAAATTATTTCAGCATTTATATCAGAAATGTTTTTAAAATGGCTGAATGCATTCATTTTTTAGATAATGATAAAATCATGTATTTGTTTTATCTGTGTTCTTAACAAGAATAACATTCCTCTCTCTCTTTGCTTTATTGTTTTTGTAAACTTATTGAATCTTTTTTGTTTCTTTTTGAGTATTTGATATTTTTATTTATTTGTTACTCTTGGGTTTATTAGCCATCTTGAATGGTTTTCAACATTTTTTTGTACTTTTTAAATATATGCATGCTTACAATTCTAGAACATTATTCAATGTATGTTCTATATTTACTAGGTTTTTATCTGCTTTTACCAAAAATATTATTTTAAAAGTAGAAAAATAATTAATAGTTTATCACCAATTTTTTTTTTTTTTTTAATCTTTTTTTTTAAGGAGGTTAAAGTACTATCACCTACAAAGAGAAAAAAGAATTTGCATACCACAATCCAGAATGTATGCAAGCCTATTGTTTTTCTTATTCAAGATGTAGAATGTTTTAGTTCTGAAATTTTACAAAAATTGATATTTTTATGCAAGTAAGTAAATATCTTTATATATAATCCTTTTATGTGTGGGCAATTAAAATTTTTGATGAAGTAAATAAATTTCCCCTTTTGTTTTCAAGATTTGTTTTTTCATTGAATGTGAATTTTTTTTTTTATTTATTATATAATACTTATTTTTCCAATAAATTTAGATTTATATTTTTATTATATCTACGTGCTTAAAATGTGTCAATGTTTTTCATTTCTTTAAAAAAAAATTTTTTTTCCACTTTACGAATGTATATATTGCCTTTATTTTAGTTTCATGTTAAGTGCAATCTTGAAAAAGTATATTTTTCCAAAAATAATTTTTCTTTTACAACAGCTTGGCTGATTATTATCAATAATAAAGAAAGAAAAACACACATCTTTTATTTCTCTTAAATATGTAATATTGATTCAAGCATGTATAAATTCACTAATTTTATAATAGGATGCAATTAGCATTCTCTTTTTTTCCTTATATGTAAGTATATAACTATAAGTTGTCATTATGTAAAATACAGTTGTTATTCACGATAATGGTATAATACTTTACTTACTAGTTAACTTTTAAAAAACTATATTGATGTTATTGGGAACTAATTTGCATGAGTTAAAGATTTTGGGTACAATTTGTAGAACTTCTCATTGAATAACCTTAAAAATCATTGAAAGTTATTATTATACTTTTTAAAATGACTGTCTTTGATATTTAGAATTTATTCTGGAAAACTGCCAATAGTCCTTATTTTTGGAATGTCTTCTGCTATGGTGACTTTGCATAGTATTTTACCGCCAAAAGCCTTAATGTGTTTGGGTCTAGAAACTTTCTATTCAGCTTTTGCCACTGAATATTTGACTAAAATTATCGAAGAGGTAATTTTTAAATTTTTATATAAAGAAATTTTATTTTGTATGTTTTTCTTTTTCTGCTTGTATGTGTTTGCAGATAATTTTTTTATTGAATGTTAATCAATAATACAAAAAATATTGTATATATTTTAAAAACATATTTATTGATATTCTGATAGCATTATTTTGAACTATTAAAAAGTCTTTTAAATTTATTATAAAAGATCAAAGGGAAACATATATCCAAAGATTTTTTTTTCTCTTATTATTCTGAAGCTGTGCTTGGAAAAGAATTATTTGTGTAAAGAATATTAACGTATAGATAGACTAAAAAATATTATTATATATTAATATTTTATTTATTAATATATAATATTTTTTAGGTTATTATTTCTCCTGAACTACCTTTCAAATTTGGCCCAAAGATGTTCAGATTAATAGTTGATTCCGTATTATACCATGACTTTTCTGTTTCCAATCTGACTTATATGCTCAAAGTAAGTAGGAGAGGAATTTTTTTTTACTTTGCTTTATCAGCAAAATTTTTATAAGAATGATACAGAGCTATACCAGATTTCTGTGATTTATTTTTAGTTATAATTACTGCACTGGAACATATACTTTTAAACTTGTATAACATTTTTTTTATCTCCCTTTATGTATATTTAATATTATGCTATTTTATTTATTACTTGTTTTGTGTGTGTGTGTGCATTTCATTTTAATCTGATAATTTTTCTAAAACTTTATGAAGTTTTACTATTTTTGTTATTAAACAAATAATTACGTGTAATAAACATCCTTTAATGAGAATTCAGAAACTAATAAAAGTGAACATTATTCACTTTATGATTGGATTATCTATTATGGGAGTAGAGAGACTAAATTAAGTGGGTTTTTTTCGAATATTTGAGCATATTAGAGTTTTGTATTTGTTAACTTCTGTTTTACGAATTCAACAAAATCAATCTAAGAATTCAATTTCTACATCCTAATAAAAATTTCTTTCGGTAATTGTAATATAAAGAAATGTATAAGCAATAATCTTTGTTATTATTTTAAAATTCTTAGCAAAATATTTTCATTGAAACTATCTTCATATTAATCCTTTTTGCAACTATGTTCAACTGTCCATGCCTTTATTTCAAGGAAACATGGTCTACTATGTTATTTATTATTTACATTACATGCAATTTTCATCAGTAAAAGGATCTTAGTGGATATTAGGAAATATGTGCATTTCATAAGATAAAATGTAAAAAATACTGATATGCTAAATAACTAAAAGTCTTTGGTAAGGAAACAATAAAAATTGAATCAAAAAAACAAATTAATTAAGTTAGCTCTTATAATGTTTAATTGAAACAAAAATATCTTAGTTTTTACTTACATTAGATTAAAAAATACATTTTGTAAAAAAAAAAGTTATTTTTGAAAATATAATATGTTGTTCTAAATCAAGGGTGTCCAACAGGCTAGCCGCATTTGGCACGCCAGTAAGTAAGTTGCGGCCCACCGACTCTTTTTAAAAAATATTTAAATATCAGATTTTTAAAGTTTTTTCATTTTGAAATTTATTTGAGGAGAAATTTATATATATATACAAGGCATTTGCCTGTTACTTGTTTTAAAATAAATCCTTTTTGATAATAGAATTGTCCTTTTGATCAAAATAGATTTATATTTTATCAAACAGTTACACATTTGATTTTACTATAGTAAATTACTTTTTTTAGTAAATTTCTAATTGCATTATGCATATCCTTTACTATGGATGGTACATGATTCTTTGTGTGTGACTTTTGTTTCTCCTCCTTCTTTTCTGTTTGGAGTGCCCAAAATGCAAGAGGCAGTCAGAGATGTTTTTTAAAGTTAAAAAAAAAATATTCAGGATGGTTAAGATAAAGGACAATGTATACTTAATCGTTTGCAAATGACAGTGCTATCAAATTTCAACAATGAGTAACGAAAGATCAATTCAATAGGAACATCGTAATTTTCAAGAAAATGGCAACTGTAATATTTTAAACATTATTTGATCATTGCATTATTATATTATATAAACATTATTATATTATCTATGTCTGTATACATGAAAAATAATAAAAACAATAATAATAATCTGTTTTAAATTTTCACTCCAATAAATGTTTTTTTTGTTTCCAAATCTGATACAAAGGTACATATTTTTATGTGCAGCCCGCGAGATTATAATGTTTTTCCGAAGTGGCCCGCAAGGTCATTTGTGTTGGACACTCCTGTTCTAAATTATTGGAATTATTTATGCTGAAGTTATTTTATAAGTTCTTCAAAATCCATTGATTCAATATGATATTGATATTATTATTTGGATTGATCCTGTAGTATTTCAGTTGTATCGCAATACAAGTAATTCGAATGTTAAAGATAGTGTGGAAAATATTTCTATTTTTTTAATGATATAACATCTAATCTAATTTAGTTAAAATAAGTTATATGTTCTTTAAACAATTAATATTACTTGAATTAACAGCATTCTATGTTACAAAAATATGTGTTTTGTATTAATGCATCTAAACTTTATACATTCAAGTAATATTTTTCAAAATATACTGTTTGTGTGTTTTAAACTATTGATTCCATTAGTAAAAAATAACTGAAATTTTAATGGTTGTATAACAAATACAATTAGACAAAGCTTAATTTCTAATATATCTATGTCCACTCATTTTTTTTCCATTCTTCCTTTCCCAAATGGTAATTCAAATCGATTTTGTCATCAAAACCATGTTAGTCATGGTCAATCTGCTTTCATAACATCCATTGCTAATAATTTTATTTTGTCTGTGCTTCTTATTAACTAGAGGTGCTCTAGTTTTAAAGTTAGTTTATCATTGGGTCTATTTATTTCTCAAAATCATTCGCTTAAAAAATTCTACAATTTATTGAAAAATGTTATATATTTTTTTACTAATTATATAACTTAAATATATTTTTAAATATATAGTATTTTTAGTGACCTTTTTTTCTACAGTTGTCTTAAGATTTATTACATGCATATGTATTAAAATTATATGTCAATCATATTTTCCTTTTTCTTTAAACAAGGAAAAAATAATTTTTGCTGATATAATTTCATTAATTTTTCTGTATAGTGACATTCTATATATATTTTTTAATAATTTTGTTATTAAATTAGCACTGGTTTTATTTTATTTATTTTTTTTTTTTATATTAGAATGTATTACAGAATGGTTATTTATTTTGTCTTTGCCTTTCCATGTGAAAGACTATGCCTAGCATTTGTGGTACAGTTTATCGCTGTTTACTGTAATCAACGTTTATTTTTTATTACTCAATTATTAATTCACTTAGTATTGAAGTGAATGCAAATTTTCTTTTTCAAGGCCATTAAATTTTTAAAATTATTTTTATATTTTATTAGTGAATGATAAATTCAATAATTTGTGACATAAAATTCTTTTCTTTTATTACATAAGTTTGCAATAATTGAGCATTTGTATGGAAAAAGTTTTACTTCTTTATGCTGTCATGAAGATGAAATCGAAAAGAAAGTTCACCAGCTTAGTCCTGAAGATCTACAAGCTTTAAAGGCATTACCATCCTTAAAAAGGTGTAAATTTTCTCCTTTGAACTTCTTATTCAAAATAATATTAGTTATATATATACACTCACTTCCAAAAGTTAAGCATCGAGAGGAAAATGCTAATTTCTGGAAGCCAATCAGAATTGAAGAGGATGCAATTCGTTGCAGAGGTAGATGGAAGTATGCAAATATGTTAGGTAACAGCCAATTGTGCTTTCATGTCAAGAAGCATGCAAAAAGGGCAGTCTTATTAGAAGCCAGCTTTATGAAGGGTTACAGAAGTTGATTGTAAGTGCTGATAGAAGGTGTTTAAAACATTCATACAATTTGTTTTCAAGACATACGTGTTTCTATGACTTCCAGAAAACAAATGGAAGATTCTGAGCACTGGCATGCGGTGGGGCGCATTGAAGCAGGACAGTCGATCACACATGTTGCTCTTTTCTTCTGCATTCATCATTCTGTAATTTCACGTTTATGGAAACAATTCCAAACCACACAGACAGTTGTCCGAAGGCCCATAGGTGGTCGCCCAAGGGTTACAACCCCAGCGGAAGATCGATATATTGCAATAGTAGTCAAGCCAAATCGCAGAGCGACCTCTACACGTGGGACATCTATGGTTACAGTGTCCATTGGTAAGGCTATATCTGCAGCTACTGTGCGTCGAAGATTACATATGAATGGACTGTATGCACGGCTACCTCGAGTTTGTGTTCCTCTATCCGTCCAATCAAGAGAGGACCGATTAAAGTGGTGCCAGGAACATGGCAATTGGACTGTGTCTGAGTGGGGCAATGTCATGTTTACTGATGACTCAAGATTTGCTCTGGAGCCAGATGAAAAGCTTATAAGGATATGGCGTAAACAAGGAACACGCAATCATCCCCTAAACATCACCGAATATCACGCATTCCGAGGCGGAAGCATTATGGTGTGGGCAGGGATTTCATTAGGATACCACACCGACCTGCACATCTTTAAACGGGGTTCTGTGACGGCTGTCCGGTATCAAGATGAAGTCCTAGAACCCATTGTGAGAGTGTACGCTGCAGCAGTTGGCCCTACTTTTGTTTTAATGGACGATAACACACGTCCCCATAGACCTGACATGGTCGATGACTACCTGGAGAGTGAAGGGATTGCGCGCATAGCGTGGCCAGCATATTCGCCCGATCTTATTCCCATTGAAAATCTTTGGGATACTATCGGCCGTGCTGTATCTTCACGTTTCCCACCTCCAGTCACTTGAGCTGGAAACTGCTCTACAAGACGAATGGCGATTGCTTAATTCTGCGGTGGTTGACCACCTTATTGAAAGCATGGTCAGTAATGGAAAACATGGAAATCACCTAATGGAAAACATGGTCCCCCTCATTGTAAGTTTTGCATACAGATGAGTGGGGATCACATACCCTATTAATGTCCTTTTTTTCATTTTGTGCTGTTTATTTTCACTTTAAACGTAATTCTGTCTAAGTCTCCAGTATGACATTATCTGATAACTTACAAAAATTTAATATTTTTTTCATTTCTGTATATAATTATTGATTTTGTTTTATGTATAAATATATATGCTACTTTACTGCCAAATTTTGTGTCAATCAAAGCAGTATTTGTTGATTTTTTTGCATTTTACGTCTTCGTGCTTAACTTTTGAAAGTGAGTGTATATAAGAATTTAGAATTATGAAAAAATGTATAATGAAACAAAAAATGAAAAGGGAGCATTTCATGTCAAAAAGCTATTTCTGACAAGAGTAAATAAGTGGGATTAAGCTAGAGTTTAATAATACCAACCTTCCTGTTTTGTGAATCACTAGGCTAATATAAAAATATCCAGGGAGAAAAAGAAGTACAATGAGCAAAACTTGGAAGTAACTTAAGAAGTTAACCAAATGAAGATTTGAAAAATATTGGAGCGTTATAGAAATAATACATAAAATTTATACTCACAAAATAGTTCAAAGAAATAAAAAAAATTTTATATATATGTGCATATAAACATTTAAAAAAAATTTTCCTGCAGTGCATAAAAAATGAAATTGTGTATGTGTTGAATTTTTATTGTTATTTCAAAATATATGTGTATGCTCTGTTTGTTAAAGTTTCAGTCACCTAGTTATACATAAATTTTAATGATTTCTGTGATATTTTCAGTCTAAACTCAGTTACTAGTTTATTAAGTAACTCATTACTATCATTTTTATTACTGTACATTATTTTTTTTTAAAAAAAAATTGTGTTATTATTATGGAAACATCCAAAGTCATTTGACTGTATAGGGTAAATAACATTGGGCATTTAATTTGAGCATGTGTGTTGTACAAAATAGTTTTAATCATTCTTTTTTTTTTTTCTTATGGAAACAAAAGAAAGTTTTATCTATATGTATTGTTTAAAGTATGAAAATATATATTTTAAATTCTTAGCACATCAATTAGAATAACATTAAAGTAATTTATTTCTTGATTCTATTCAATAACCTTTATACATATTAAGTTAACCCAATTTTAAAATATTTTTAATGAACACTTATCTTTTGCTTTTTAAAATTTGTTATGCATAAAATTTCTTTTATGCTTGTTTTTAGATATTTGGATAACAATCCCAGTTTCATATCTTGTACAAAAAATCCAACAATTTTTAAGGTAAAGTCGTATTATTTCTTGTTATTTTTAGATTATTAAAAGGCTTTTTTACCTGGTCTAAAAAACACTGTATTGTATATCCTGTAAATTTTATCAAAATGAAAGTTCCTTTGGTTGTTCTGATTAAATGTTTGGTACATTTTTGACTGCCGAGAGCTCAAATGTCCTCCTGTTGGTGTGGTAGTTAGGAGAAGGGGTGCCAACTCAAGCATCATCCTTGTCACTTGACCATGGTTCAAAATTATGAGATCCATCGCCAAAAAGCCCTCGAGTAGCAGAACAGTGTGACTCGATTCATTTTTGAAATATTATTGAAAATTCTCAAATTAAGGACCTCTTGAATATGAAATACAAGTTTTAGTTGTCTTTATTTTCTAATATAAATGGATCAAAAATAAGATATTTATTAACACAATAATAATTTTTGTATTAATTCTCTGAAAAATCTGAAAATAATATTATCAAAAGCTAACAGTAAATTAAAAATTTATTATTCTAAACCATTTTTGAGAATAAAAATTAGTGTTAAGTCATGAATTTCTATTAATAAAAATGTAAGTGTGTATGCAACACTCATTCACAAATTAACTGGCAAATTTCATCAAAGACAGATATTCAGAAAAAGTCATGTGCATTTATAAACTTAAAATAGAGATAAATAAATATCACTGCAGTTAGTTTAATAAATCATTCTTAATATTTGTAGTTGAAATAATTTTTTTAAATATATGTCCCATTCCTGTTAAATCAGATTCTATATCAAATGTGTATGTAATTAGGAATCAATTATTGGTTTTATGAAAAAGCTTTATCATGATCAGAGACAAACATTGCTTCTTCTCAAGCTTCTTCATTGTTTTGTTAAAGATCTGCCTGAATATCCTTTAGGTAAGCGGGTAAGTAGCTTCTTTTGTATTTCAGCAAACTCCCCTCAATAAATATGCTTTTTTATGCTTCACAATTTTTCCTAGTAAGTAAAAATTTTAAATAATAAATGCTTGGATACAATTATTTAAAGAATTTGGAAATGAAGTCTCACAGTTTGAAATTCTAATCTTGAATCATCATATATACCCAGATGACAAAAATTAGAAAATCAGGATAATCAGAAAATCATATTGTATTATATTTTTGTATTTTCTTGAGGAGCATTTGAATTATTTTTAAGTGATAATTGCAGTAATAAATAATCAATGTTGTTAATTCTACAGTTATTTGATTCTTAATGTATGTTTTTATTCTCAATTGGTTTTGTTTCTTATGAGTAAAATGTGTGTATGTATCATTTTCATAATTTATATAAAGATTATTAATCAAATTAATTATATATACTAATTGATATGACCCAACATTGTTTGGGTTTGGGTAAAACAGATGATTCTTAGTAATTTTATATGAAACAATTGGAAAATATTTAAATAACAGGCTTTTTTTTTTCTTGAATCTCAGTTAAGGAACTAATTAATTTTGGATATCTTAACAGAATAATGCATAATATGTTTTCATATAAATATTAATTTTAAATTATTTTAACCTTAAGCCATCTAAAATATTAGTTAAAATTTACTTATGAATTTTAAAAACAATATTTAAATTCACTTACCTTTAAAATAATTCCATATTAAACTTTATCGGGGCATGCATTTTATGCTATAAAAACGTATTACTTTAAAAGTTTAATTTTTTTTCTAATAAAAATGTTTTATTTTTCTTAAGTTATCATCCTCCAGATCATTAGATGGGTCCAAGATTATAAAAAGAAAAATAAAGATATTTTTTTAAATGTAAGAATTGAGAATAAGGACTAATGTAGAAATATCAGGGATAGGTTATTTTGCATGTATGTTTCCTTTCTTACTCTTATACTATCAAAATTATTCTGTGGTTAAAAGAAATGCTACCAAGAAGCATGCAGGCTCAGCAAGTTTACTTCCCTTCAATTTTGATATTATATCATTTCATTCCCTTTCATCTTTTAAAAGATATAAAATACAAAAACATTTTTCACCTGAAAGATGACTCTTTATTAATTGTCTGTAGTCATTTTATGTAATAAAGTGCTAATTTAGTCTTAAGAAGTATAATTTTTCATGCTTATTATGTATCATCTTGAAAAATAAAGCAATCTAATTGCCTAGAGGGGGAGGGACCTCTTTTACATATACTTACTTTTACATCCTTCAAAAATTAAACTTTTTTTATGCAAAAAACAACAACATAATTTAATACTTGTTAAACCCTTTTAGTTGTCTGTCTCAAATAGGAAACTATGTGTGTGCATTTAATTTCATATAATTTTCTGTAAATATGGACTTTTCTGTTAAAATGTAAAAACTCTTGTATGCTGACCAGCAAAAATATTGTCATGAATTAAGTTGAATAGAATGTTAATTGATGAAGAATTTGCATGTATTGAAATGAATTATTTTATTTTTCATATGAAATTTTTGACAAAAATGATATTTTGATATAATCAATTTTGATTTAATTCTTGTTTTACATTTAACCCCTTTAAATTTTTCATTATTCAAATTTACTTAATTTTCCTAGTTTTATGCTGCAACTGTATTTTTTTAACAGTAATTTTATTTATTTCTCCCAGCTTAGAGAGCTTTATTCTGTGTCATTAGAGAAAGAAATTTGTCTTAGTACAGGTTTCAATGATGCTTTGAAGTTACTCAAGTAAGATTTTAGTTTCTTCAATGTTTTTTGAAATTGTTCTTACATGTATGATGCTTGTATACGACCTTAAATAAATTTTAAAACAATATCTCTTTTAATTTAGACTTCAATCTCAACAAAATTTGATGATAAAATTAGCAGCCTGTCTAAATGTTTTGAAAGAATCTACAATCAACTCTTCTTTAATAAAGGAAATTAAGAAAACATTAGAAGATTCTGTTGAAAAGCTCTCAAAGTTAACAACAAGTATGGTGCTTTTTATGTGAATCTAAAAATTATTTTAATAAGATTCAATGTCTTTTACCCTCTCTGTGTTAAATCCTAATTTATAGAGCTCAATTATTTACAGTATGTATAACTAATTAATGATGTTTGCTTATAATAGCATTGAAATAAGGGTTTGTTCAATTATGACTTTTTAAAATTTTGTGTTGTGAAATCTTTTATAATAATTTCATTTTGAATATGATTAATGTGAAAATATTTTGTATGATTTGCCTCAAGAGCTTCTACCTTCTATAGCAGGGGTGGACGGACTACTTCTAGAGTTTCTAAGATGTTGCGGTCCACCCAGTAGAGTAGGTGTGGCCATTCTGTATCAAAATTTTGTTTTCTTTTCTTAACAATTATTTTTGACATTGTACCCGTCTTTTAAAATATGTCACATTACTATGTTAACTACAAAAACTATTGAACAAAATTATCAAGTTGCATACTTGAACAACTATTAGTGACTGCCAGACCATGGAGTGTGGACATATTTAATGCAGAGCGCAATACGGGGACCAATGAATCTAAAACCAAAGTATGTACTTAATTTGTTCGCTTCTGAGTCACTAGCCATTGCAGGACATGACATCAACACATAAACCAAATCCTGTGAAAATGCAGGTAGTTAAATGATGTTTCAATAGCTAATCCCATGCTATCATGGGAAGACCTATCATCAACATTTATTCTTCCCTTCGGGAGGCGTGTGGGGAAAAACTTATTTATACAGCTGGCATTACAGTGATAACTTTTTTCTCCTACGGCGGCAGTGGACATGTTAAGTGTCACTGTATGATTCCAATGAAGGTACATATGTCTTCTAACACATTTATTGAATCATTTGCTTTAGTAAACACAGTTGCATCAACTGTGAAAAGCTGATTCTCCAGTCTAGCTGGTATCGATGTCCCTTAAATATGTTTCTTTTAGTATGCGCATCTTAGGTCTTAGTTAAGACAGTCACCCCAAGATGTCTTGGCGGTCCACCAGTTGATTGCAATCGACTTAATGACCATCCCTGTTCTATAGATGAGTATGGAATTTGCATTTCAGTGTATTCTTTTCTCTTTTAAACTTCACTGTTTTCGATAAGTACTAGTGATACATCCATGGGAATGTCTGCAAGTTTTCTCTACTTTCAACTATTCTTAATGTTTCAATCCCTCTTTCCTGCATTTGCAGAGTTTTGTCTAAATCACAAATGTTAATTTCTGTCATAAAATAAAGAATTCAAACAAATAAAGCCAAGCCCTTCTGCCACTAAAACCGACCTACCTGTATAATTCAGTTTAGCAACCAAGGCAAAATTATTTTGTTTATGTACATTCTTTAATGTTATTATTTTTAAATTAGCAGTATTTTTTTCTTGTGTGTGTTTTGAATAATTCTGATCTCTATACTGTTCTTTTTATTTGTTTTTTAGAAATGGATAGAAATAAATTTTTCTCAATAACTTAGTATCACTTTATTTTACATACATGAATATTATATAATTTGAGAATCAGGGGATTTTTTTCTTTCTTTTTAATGCCTTAATTGTAGTGCTTAGATTTATTTCATTTATTTAATGCATGAGATCTCTAATGAAAGGATTTTGACAGAAAGTTATTTCTAACACCTTTATTTTCATGGCTAGACAGATTGGTCCTCAACCTAATTATTTTGTATTTTAGAAAATTAAATTGCAAAGGGCAACAGTAGAGTTTTTTGTGTTCTAATTTTTGTGAAAATAAAAAATTGCTTTGATTTGTTATTTAACTTTTCTAGAGAATTAGTAACTACTAACTTATTTTAGAATTTATAATTGTATGAGTTTTTACACAATTTTTGCTTTTTGAGTGTTATTTTTGAAACATTAAAGTAATAGACTACACTGACTACAATTACAATTATTTTGATCTCGAATCCATAATGGGAAAGCTATGTTTTAAAATTGTACAAAAATCATTTTAAAAGTTTCTCTTTGAACTAAAACTAGTGAAAGAATTATGTTGTTTTTTTTAAAAAATACCCATCTTTTTTATTATATTTTAGTATTATATTAGGATTAATAAGTTATTTCATTCATTCTTTTAAACTTTATATTGGTTTCTTAAAAAGTTTGTTCATCATAAATTTTTGGAATATTATGTTTCCAGACATGAAAAGGAATAGTTTTCACTTCAAAAACTGATTTGGTCTTTATAATTTAACCTTAGTCTTTATATATGTAAATGTATTTTGTGATTTTTTTTCTTTATATTTATTTTGAATTTATAGAGGAATTTAATAATTGTTGCAGGTGATTTTGATAAAAGTGTTCAAGAGCCACTGTTACTGCAAAGTGATAAAATTACTAGTCGATTTCAGCTTCAAGAAGTAAGTTAGATTATCGTCATTTTCTTTTTGTATAAAATATGGCTTTTTTTATGCTAATATTTTACTGATGAAGCTTAATTTACTTGTAAATAGACTAATATGTGTTTCAGTTGTTTTGTTTCTCTCCATTTTTATTGTATTTGTGAATGTTCAGTTAAATATTGCATCCTAAAGCATTAGAATAGGACTTAAATTAGATTTTCAGATAGAAAGATATCCTGTGATAAGACAGATTCAAAAGATATCAACAAACTCCATTGACATTGAAACATAAAGGAACAATTGTGGGAAACATTTCCTTCAAAAAAAAGGGGGAGGGGGGCTTATTCAAACAAAATGAAGTATTATATTAAAGTTTACATCCTCTATAGGCCTAGAGAATTTAGCATTGAGAGTAGTATGATTTAATATTTTAATACCGATAGTGAGTAAAAAATTTTTCTGTCTGAAAAAAGAGTTCTGAAATTAAGTTATATTTCTTCAATACAACCTCAAGTTTTGAATAAAACTGTCAAATTAAGTTGTGAGTTTTTTATTGTTATAGTGGTTCCTTGAAAAGAGAGAGTTATAAATTTGTATTTAAATTACTTTATTTCTGTTGAAAGAATTGTTTTCTTCATTCCATTCAATTTTTGCCTTAAAATTGTATCCACATAACTTTGAAGATTGGTTTATGTATTAAATAATAGTAATTCAAATAATTCCAAGTAATCTAATGTTTGCATGCTGAATATAGGAAAAATTAAAGATCTTTACAACAACATATTACAAAATTGTTGATGAAATTGCTTTTATCTTTTTTCTTCTAATTTTCAGAAAATCCAATTGAGTATAAAGCTTAAACGTTCTAACTTTGAAGCAGTACGGAATGAAATTATTGAAGACCTTCATCAAATTTTCAAGTAATGTTTTGTTAAATTATTATTTAATTATGGCATTACATATATATGTTATAAAAATTTCATTGAAGTTATTGCTTTGAATTTTTTAAATATTTTGCTGAATCGGTTTTTTCATATATTTAAAACATTTCATTTCCAGTGTTCCCCAATTCCTTATATTTGAGTTTATTTTCTTAACAGAAACAACAACCAATAAGGTTTGAAAGAAATTTGCATTATTTCATTTTAATCAAATTAAGTAACATATTTTAAAGATTGAATTTTGTTTTTAAAGCCAACTGTTTTGTATCTTTTATATTATTTAAGACATTTAGAAAGATTTCATGGAATGTGCTTGCTGCCATCTAAATGATTTTTTAAAATTGCTTATGTGCTACTTGTGTTCTTCCAGTTGTATGCTTAGGAGATCAAATGAAAAAATATTTGAGTACTGAAAATGATTTTGTTTTATCAATTATATTTATTTAGAATTATTTATTTATTTTTTATTTCCCTCTCTAAATGCTTTAATTCATTTCAATTCACTGTATGATGATGATATACCCAAAAATACAAAAGTTTTGTTATTTTATTTGGAATTATTTCTCAAAAAAATTGGATCTCTTTCATTACACATCTAGTTGTTAATGTAAGATCGCTTATATTTTAGGACTTTTTTTTAAAATTGTAAATACTAGTTAAAAGAGTTAAGATTGATAAAATGAGTGAAACAAAAAAGTGTTATGGGGTTATTTGTGTGTGTGTGTGTGTTATCTACTAAAATAATTTCTTTAAAAAATATTTCTTATTTATTTTGTTTTATTTCTTACTTATCATTGTTCTATACTGAACGCTTTTCTGAATGATTATTTTCATTTCAGAAATATATATCCTCCATCTCATTCTCCATTGTTTGAAATATTTTATTTTGATGATGTTTCCTCTGTGAAGAAACATCTCATGGCTGTTCCAAGAGTTACTTCTTGTTATACTCTTAGTAATCCTCATCATTATCTCAAAGTTAGTAGCAATATACCATAATTGTGTGTCATTAATGCAGATGGATTTTTCATGCTTATCAGATTTTAAAAAGTATTTAAGATTTGATATATTAAGTACATGTTTTTTTTTATTTATATCTTTATATGTTTATTTATTTTATTATTAATTATATATTTATTTATTTTATTATTTTATATTAATAATTACAAGATTTTTTTTCAGTTTGCATCCACCTCAGATCTAGTGAGAGTACTAAGAGTCAGCATTTATCAAAGATGTTATGAATTTATTTTCATTATAAATTTTATTTTAAAGTAAAGTTATCTCTTAAAAGATGGATCTATATAAAATCAAAGTTATTTAAGGTACTTGGGATATCTCAAAAATGTTTCTTCTATGGTAAAAAAGCTTTTTTAGTGATTTTTTAAAAAAACTTATTATTTTATTTTAGTGTAAGTGCTGTAAGATAAGTTCATCTGATGAAATTCAATCAACAATGCCTGAAACGTGTTTGCTTTATAAGCTTCATTTGGAATCTGGAAAATTAATTAACTTATATGACTGGTTAGAAGTAAGTAATACTATTTATGTAAAAATAATACTAATAATTTTAATTATCCCAGTTGACTCATAAATATAATTTAAATAATCACAATATTAGATAATATTACTGCTTTTAAAAAAATTATTGTTAGTTAAAAGATGTAGATTAAAATGTTTTTGTATAGTAATAAAAATTTGCTTAGTTTTGATCTCTAAAAATGGATGTGACTAAAACTGACTCTGAATAAATATCTTTTAATAATTTAGGATGTGTTTTTATCATGAATCTGGTTGAAACAGTTGCCAGATTCATCAGTTAATTTTTATTATTATTATTATTTTTATTATTACCAGTTGTATCACCCTAGCAATGTTACTCTTTGCTAAGTTATTTCATTAATTTTAAAAGACTGAAATAATTGTTTACTACAAAGTATTTCCCTTTTTAATATGGTGTGGTTGAATTGTATAGTATTTATATATGTACTTGCTTATTCCAATTTTTGATTTTTTGGTTTTTTTTTTACAGAAGAATTAGGATTATTTCTCACATAATTATTAATTAAAAAAATATTTTATTAAAACTATTGTCTGTGGGTAAAGGCATGCTATAAAGAAATTAAATACACAAGTTAGAAATTGTTCATTAGAAAATAGTTTATATTTGAAAGATTCCCCTCTTCCCTTTCATTAAGGATTTTTATATTCAGGAAATCAATATATATATAATATATGGTGATGTTAAATATGCCACAAAGAGTCTTATGAACAAACTTTTTTTTTATATTGTAAAATGATTGTTGTTGCTATAAAACTAGATTCTTCTGAAATTGTGAATGAAGTGATTTTAGTAATATTTTTATAGAAAAATTTGTATGTCATAGTATGCATCTAAAATGCAGCAGGTCATATCTGCATCTTTATAGTTTGGTATAATGTTTCACTTGCGGCTGAAACATGTTTCTGTATACTTATTTGATTTATACATTATAGAATTTAAGATTGAGATTAGATTTTAGATCTATGTGCTGAATTTTATCTATTTGGTTAAATAAATGATATATATGTTAAACATGAATGTACTTCAAAAAAAAAATTTCATTTTAGTTGACATTTTTTATTGCTTTTCTGATTAACAAATGATCCTTGATGTAACTGTATGATTCTGTATGTATCTCCCAAATAAAACCAACAATTTCCCCACCAGAATTTTTTTTATTAACAAGCAAAACTTATACACAAACCTATTATATAAACAAGTCTAAAATTTTAAATATTTTTTAAGTAAAATTTTTAATTTTAATTTCTTTTTTTTAAATTTTAGTTTTAAAAGGGCACAGAAAGATTACATGAAGATTTAATTTCTTAAGTTATATCTGTATTTTGGTTCCTAAGAATTTTTTCGAAAAAAGAAGCTTTACTGTTTATTTTTTAACCAAAAAGTTGAGCTTTTACGTAGGGAGTGAAATTTCACTTTATGAAATCAGGCATTAAAAATGGTGATATCTTAATTGTTTGTTTACTGTTCATCCAACAAACTTTATCTGATGATAAAAATGGCAAAAGAAGGAGTTTTCTTTGTAGAAAGTATTCATAATTTAATGATAAATTTAGGTTGTTGAAATTGAATCTGCATCAAGTTTTATCTCCATTGATTGATCCAAATTAGGCGATACACTTCCCTGGGGGAGATGGGTAAGCACAAAAAGTGACTTAAAAAATATAACAAAAATTAATTTTTACTACATAATATCTATAAATAAAAATATGTACATATAAATATTAATCACAAATAAGTAAGATTTAATCATTCCCACTGTAATCTCAATATAAATGTTATATTTCAGTCAAAAATCTATTGTTTCAGGGAGAATACCACTGAGGAGGCACTAAGTTAAAAAATTTTTATAAAGGGGGCTGTAGTAACATTCATTTTTTAAACTATTGCATGATGTAATACATTCACAACTAGATATGTCCTGTTTAAAATTCATTTTTCCCTCGTTTAAATGCTTAGCAAAATGAGAAGCCTGAAAAGCCCTCTTTAAAAAGATAATTACATTAAAAAATTGTATTTTATTAATTACTAAGGGTTAACTTTTTTTTATTGATACTAATGGGAATGTTTTTTCTAGGGCTTCAAAACTATCAAAGCCAGTGGAGAAAACATTGTTAAAAGGTCAAGAACGAAACCCAAAGTCAATGATAATGATCTAAAGTATCCTTTTTTTTCTCCTGCAGGTATTTTTTACTTTTTAGCGAACTTCACATTTACTTTTTGTATTTGCTCTTGTATTTATATTAAGGGTAACAACAAGTAATATTTGTGGAGTAATAACAAATATAAACTTTTCAGATTACTTGTAAGTTTTATATTGTACAAATTATTTTGTTGTAATTATTAAGGTAAACCAAGATTTCACCGAAACCTCTGCCAAATTAAATCGATGTTCTAACTTCAAAAAAAAGTAAAAACTGCTCAAGATGTTAATTAATTATTGAAAACACACTTTTGAGTCCCTGACTCAACAGAATTTAGTTTCAATCACAAGAAAAACTCTCATAAATTAAAAAATAGACGTTTATTTACCAACGCCATTACTTTTGACATCTGTACTAACTTTTATGTATGGAAAATGCAAGAGATTCACACCAAATATAACTGAATTGACAATGACAACTAAGTCATGAAACAAAATTATCAACCCAGCGATGTCTGCTTCTTTCAGTTCTGTCTTTTATGTGAACCCAACAATAATGATCCATCCATTAGGAGTTAGTTTTTCAAGAGTTATAATTTATTGTTAATCAAAATTAGGTTGTGTTTGTAAAATTAAATTATTTTTAATTGTTTAAAAAAATAATTAAAAATTAAATTTGCTTAAAGGTTGAATAATGATTTTTGAATTTTTCATTGTACATTAGTATTCTTTTAATCAAATAGTGAAATAAAATTTATGTCTTTTAATATATCGTTGAGAAAGAACAAAAATTTTATGTTATGTTTTTTTGCAGCACATATCTCTGTAACCAATTTTTTTTTTAAATAGAGTTTTTTTACATGACATAATGACATTTAAATATCTACATTTAAACTCCATTCTTAAATGGTAATAATTTACTGATGCAGAAAAGGGGTAGCAAAAGTAAACCATAAGCAAAGCTATTTGGTGTATTTTTTATTTTTTTTTCATAGCTGTCATGTAATTATAACTCAATTTAATTTATTATTTTATACAAAATTTTCTTAACTATTGTTAGTGTGCGATTTCTACTTGCAGTATCTGAACTACAAATGCTAGGATTTATTAAACCAACCAAGAGGAAAACTGATCATGTTTCTAGAACCACCTTTGGATGTTTTTAATTAAATTAAACATTCTATTTTGCTATGTATATTTCTAATATTTTATCAAAGTATTTTTTGTATCTGCTGAAAATAAATGTAAATATGTTTCTATGTGTGCTTGGATTTCTTGTTGAATGGGTTTCAGTGTTTTGAATAGTAATTCTCTTAAATTTCCAATTATAGATACACATGCTTTTTATAAGTTTAATTCCAAAAATGATTATAGTTTTTCAATTCTGTTAATATGCATGCAAATTAAATTTTACATGCAAATAGCTTTATAATAAGAACTTGAAATTTTTAATACTAATGTGATTATATGGATTGTAAATATTTAATATCAGTATTTCAACTTAATATCAAGCCACCTATAATTTTTTTATGTGAGGAGATTCTGTTTCCTTATTGTAACTACTGGCTACATGGCAATGTTTTTGTTTTTCGAAAAATATTTTTTTAAGACGTTAGCATTGCTAAATTTAACCCTTAATTGCATAGTGATGTAAATCTGTGCCAGGTGTTTAAAATCTCTTTATGTATAATAATCTTTTTACATAGTGTTTTTTTTTTTAATTTTCTTTTTCAATTTTAATTTTACCAAAACTGTTTTATTGTTTCTGAACACTACTAGAACCTTTGATAGTTCATTTCTTTATATATGACAATTTTCACTGTTGGTGCTCTGAACAATTTTATTTCAGCAGGTGATATGAATTACGATTATTTATATATAAAGTATTAAAAAGAAACAGAGGAAAAATTATTTTTGGACAGAAAAAAAGGTAAGAGTACCTAAAAATGTAATATTTTGTATATACTGATAAATGTGTGCAAGGAAAATGCAGAAATATGTTGATAATTTTTTTTTAATGAAAAATTCTTACACAGGGGTTTTTTTTTTAATTTATTTTTTTTCATTTTGCCCCATTTACTTCATCCATTTCCCAGTTGATTTCAAATTTTATTTCTTAAAAATAAAATTTCCTGCATTTATGGGGTAAACTGCTTTATAGTAATGAATAGTATATTCACACACCATTATCACTAATTTGAAGATCAGTGAACAATGTTTTTCATGTATCCCTACAAGAAGTCCAAAAGTGTTATGTCTAGAGATCTAGAAGGCGATGTTATTGAACTTCCTCCTTCCATCCATCACCTAGGGAATTTTTTCTCGCTTCCACAAACCCCCATTTGTTCTCTACATGTATTGCAGATTTAAATTTGATAAATGATGCCACGACTTTTACTTGCAATGAAGCAATTTTGAAACAGTGGCACTATTTAGCATTCTTCTAACTTTCACATCACCATGAGCGCTTTGAGCCTCAATGGATTTAATGTGCATCAGCCACTCTGCCTGGGGAGTTTTTAATAGCATGAGGAAACCAAGACCATGACTCAATAGCAACAATGCCAGTTTGAGTTTGTGACCGTGATGGCTTGGCAATTGCAGCTTCCTGAAAGGAAAACTTTTTAACCCTTTAGCTACCGACGTACTTATAAGTACCACTCACTTTAAAATTACATAGAATAACCATCTTTATGAATACTCTGACGATACTTAGCAGTAATATTCTTTTAAATCCACTCTTCCATGATATATGGCAGCACAGATTCTATGATGAGTATTTCAGTAGGAAAGGCGGCTTATAACAGAAATTGCGTTTTCAGCGGATTGCGAAGATTGTTATTTTTGTTCCATAAAAATAGTTAATGTCAAAAGGTGTCTTATTATTATTTTTTTTGTATTTTAATGAAGACCTTAGGAAACGATTTTATTATTTATTTTAAGTGAACAGTATATATAATTAATTTTACAGTTGAATATCTTTAATTAATTAATTAGCTCTAACGGATTAAATTTCCCAAAGTTAAGTATTTTGTTTATGTATATCTCTTAATTTTCAATGAAGTTATTAAAAAAAATATTGCATGAAAAAAACTGCAGTAAATCATAATACGGTAGATAAAGGGTTAAAGAACACCTCATACTATCTAATTAAGCTCAAATTTTGAAACCTGAGTATACACGATATATTATTTAAAATATGAACTACATTATTTCTATGTATTTAGAATACCTTTTTACATCGGTGATAAATATCAAAAATGGGAAAATAATTGCAGTAAAAATATTCAGTCATGCTTTATGCTTTAATATAATATATATGTTTTAATATATGTATAATATGCTTTTTGAATGAAAATATTAATTTGATGGACAAAAATTTCTTCACAGGATGTTTTCGGA
Source organism: Trichonephila inaurata madagascariensis (assembly GCA_019973955.1). Lineage (NCBI taxonomy): Eukaryota > Metazoa > Arthropoda > Arachnida > Araneae > Nephilidae > Trichonephila > Trichonephila inaurata. Next base: position 88,973 of record BMAV01018189.1, read on the forward strand.
AAATTATTTAAGCATTTATTGCCGAATGTAACAAAAAAAAAAATCTTTTTTTTAAGTATGGTGTGTTGCACAGAGTTAAAACAAGGTGAATTAAAGAAATGCAATATACACAACTTGTGCAATTTAAGATATTCTGGGGCACTGTAGCTCAGTGTTCAAGGTTGTGGACACATGGATTCGAGCCCTAGAGCCGCTGAAGACCCGTCGTGTAATGAGGGCCGCTGCATGTTTAATCTGTCGAGGCTCAAACTTCCTCCCGTTGGTCTGGTGTGCAAATTAGGAGAGGAGAGTGTCGTCCTCGTCACTTGACGATGGCTCAAAATGACGAGGTCCGTCGCCAAAAGCCCTCGTGTAGCAGAATAGGGCGACGTTGATATTCACTCTTCATTTTCTACTATTTTGGAATATTTTCTTTTTCGAATTCGTTTTTTTAGGAAAATATTCTGAAGTATACAAATTATATTCAAGCTTTTTTTTTTTCTTTATCGAAAAATGCTTTAAATTAAGTACTTAAAACTTTGGACAAGTTTCAATGTTACTGAGTAAATTAAAAGCAGAGTCAAGGACAATTTTTTTCTGCTTGAAATAATTTGTTGATTGATAGTTTTAATTTTGGTCAATATTGCAAATCATACTATTAAACAAAATGACTGACATTTCTTGTATTAAATCCAATTGACTTTTAATTTCGATACCCCAGTATAATATAATTTACGTCAATGAATTCTTCTACGATATTACAAGTTTGTTCAAACTGTACATGCACTGCTTTAATCGAATCTATTTTAACTTCCCAACAAGTGTCGCATAATGTTTTAAAAGTAATGCTTAAATGCTTTTGTAGTTTCCCATTTTATTAGTGTTGCAGAAAATAAGCAATATAAACATTAGAATATCCTCCCTCAAAATGTTTATAATATATGCTACTGGAAGCGGAGAATTAAAAAATTAAAAGAGAGCGTGCTATAGGCAAGGCACATAAATTGCATGAGATTTAGAGCACTTATTCTAGAAATATTTTACATCTTTATATTTCCCTTTCATGTTGCTACTATTTTGTCATATGTGTGCCTACCATCTACATAGTATCTAATTTAAGGTTGAATGATCATCGGGCAATGATCTCTGATGAGGTCTTCATTCCCTATCTTTATGGTTATGTTGGGCTTTAATGATAGAGCTTGCTATATGATTGATTGGATATTAAAATTGCTACCTTACAAGGATTTAAAAGTAATTTCTGGAACTATGTATGTTGGAAAAATAAAGAGAGTGTTTGGAGAATACAATCAAAAGCTTGAATCTGTGTTTTCCAAGCCTGGCTCGGACCGTGGTAGCCTAGTGGCCAAGATAAAGATCTCGTGACCGGCGTATCATGAGTTTGAGCTTAGTGCCGCTGAAGACCCGCCGTGTAGGGGAATGATGCACTCCCTTTGGTGTGGTGTGGTAGTTTGGAGAGGGGAGGTGCCAATTCGGGTGTCGTCCTCGTCACTTGACCATGGTTCAAAATTACGAGGTCCGTCGCCAAAAGCCCTTGCGTAGCTGAACAGTGCGACGTTAATATTCAGTCACTCACCTGAGGTTAGCGAACGGACAACTTAATCATTTTGGTAATATCTAATTCGAGCTTACTTGACCTTTTCGGTAAAGTTTTTGGGGCCGGGATAGCCTAGTGGTTATGGTTACGAACTCGTGACCAGAGTGTCGTGAGTTCGAATCCTGTTGAGACTGAAGAACCGCCGTGTCGATGGAGATGGTACTCATGCTAAATCTGTCGAGGTTCAATATCCTCCTGTTGATGCCGTGTGGTAGTTAGAGAAGGGAGGTACCAGCTGGTGTCTCGTCCTCGTCACTTGACCGAGGTTCAAAATTTCTAGGTCCTTTGCCATTTGCTCTCTTGTTGCATAATAGTGCGACATTAGAACAACTTTTTTTTTGCTAGTCCTGCTCTAGTCACATAAGTTACTTCAACAGACCCTATAAATGATTCATTTATAATTTATCTTTTCTCTTCAAAATTTATATATATCTAATGATTGAAGTTTGTTCCTCACATAAGAAATATCAAGAGTACAGTCCAATTTGTATATTACAGTACGTGATTGCTCTTATATCATCTTTAACCTTTTAACTGTCATGCCCAAGATAATCTCGGATACAGCACTGGTGTTCGAAAATGTTACGTAATTGTGTGTGTGTGTTTTTTTTTTTTTTTTCTGTTTGAGTGGGGGGTTTTGTTTTACCCGAATATATATCGGGAGACGTTTATTTCGGTTTCATCTCTTTGTCAAACCCGACTGATTCTCGGGAAAAATTAATGTGTGCTCAATTCAATAGATGGCAGCACTTTACAGAAGACTTCAGAGGTTAGAAGTTCTTTGGTTCAAAAAAATTTGACAATTTGTGTACCCAAATCATCAAAATAACTTGACAGTTAAAGGGTTAATTTCGGTAAGGACTTTATTTCCTAATGCAGAAAAAAATAATTTATTCTTGTGATCTATGTACTAAATGATGCACAATTCTATTTCTCGAATTTTTTATTCTTTTTAGATGATCCTTTAGCAGATTCATATTTACTGAATAATTATAATAAACTTTAAAAGTTTCCAATATTATGGGCGTTTTTATTATTTCATGGGTTTCACCAAGCGGAAGATTATTGCATGCTAAAAATAGAATCACATCTACAATTCTTTGAAATAATAATTTCAGGTTACTTACGACATCCGGAACAATAATTTTGCAAAGGCACATAATAAATATTTTTTTTTTAATGTTAAGTGTCACTTGAATTAGAATATACATCTAAAATTGTTTTAAGATAATTATCACAATAAAAAACTATTTAAATGTAATTCTTTGGCGGAAAAATATATATATATAATTTTTGAAACATTTTTGTGGAAAATGCTTCTATATATAATAATTTTCCTCTATATATAGTTAGGACTTCTCAACAGAGCCTGAACTAGGATTTTTCAAACATTCCCATTATTTTCAGAGTTACTATTAATTAAAATAACAACCGGTGGGGTTTTTTTTAAATACAATTTTCTCTTCTTTAAAGCGTTAAAATATGAATAAGTCCACTTCTAAATTATCTATTTCTAAAAAGTCTAGAAGTGTAACTTCTAGACCAGGGGTGGCGAACCTTTATGAATCAACGTGCCACTTTTTTCTGAAGAAGTGTTTAATGAACTATAGGCGTGCCGTCAAATAATTTTGACTTGTTATTTTTTGGAAAACAATGAAACTAAATACTAATAACACAAAACTATTTACTACGAAAAAATACCTTTTTTGCACTGTATGGTTATAAATGTTAATTTTATATATATATATAATCGCGTTATTTAAATTAAACTAACATTAGTATGACTTCTGTTGTTGCAAATTGGATGACAAATAACTTATATTAGAATTGTAAGATGTTACTTTTTGTAGAATATATGCTGAATTGGAATCATCTGCCAAACGGTTTCTAAGAAATTAATTATTTTTGCTGTTTTTCACTTTTTTTGACACAAGAGGGTTTGTGATTTGCTTCAAAATACCGTTTTACAGACGATGTTTGGCATACCACTACTCCAGAACATAAAACACTCACAGCTTTTACTAATAATGCCATGTTCCTCGGCCGCCGTCAAATTTGAAATTCTGTTACATTTATTATCTTAAGCTTTTGATTCTTTTTCTGAACTAGCCCTGCTAAATAACAATTAAAAATCGCAAATAAAACAAAGATAAACTTTAAAATACAGTTGTGTCAATGAAATTGACTATGCTATGCTTAGACAAACTTTACATCATAAGCAATTGTAGTCTGCGACGTAACTAAGGCAAGACAACAAACGAGTATGCTCCCCGCGACCGATAACTTCCGTTTGTTCGTAATACTTCATTGTGAATTTTGAAATAAAATACAAACCATTTTGATCACTGGCGTGCCAAAAATATTATGTCGCGTGCCATCAATGGCACGTGTGCCACTGGTTCGCCATCCCTGTTCTAAACTGTTAAAAGTGTACTTCTAAAGCATTTTCGGTACAGCGATGAAAATGGTCGATCTAAGGACCGGTCTTTGCTGTAGTTGCGGCACAACAAAAGTCTGCGACATGTCATGGTACCGACGGCCCGTAACGGAACATGTGACAGGCCCACGTTCACTGGTTTCCTCAAAGAAGAATGGCCCAAGGATGAATGTCACCGTGAATCCATACCAAACAGACCTTTGGAGTTGGGATATTTTAGTGTGGATTTTTCTTAGCCCAAATGTGGCAATTCTGTGTGTTCAGGTAGAAATGAGCCTCTTCGCTCCACAGAATATTCCAAGGTCATGACAGATGACAGTCATTCTGCTGAGAAAACAGACTGCAAAGGAGAGACTTTGTGGCTTGTCCCGATCAAGTAGCTCCTGGGTACGGCGGATCTTGTATAGGAAGTAGTGCATTGTATTTCTGAGTACTTTTCAGACAGTGCTGTAAGAATAGCCTGTCTGTCGAGAAACTGCACGAGCGCTACTGCCAGGACCGGCTCTAGCAGATTTGCCGCCCCGGACAAAAATGGAAAATACCGCCCTTCTCTCTAAAGCAAAAAATTATAATTAAAAAAAGATAAATTGTTCACATATATTAACACCTATAAAACTTGAATAATTCTTTCGAACAAACAGGCATCATTATATATATGACATGATTTTAGAGTCAGAAACAGACTTAGTCTTAAACAAGGTCTTTATTTGATCATAGACATCATCTGACGCAAAATGTAGAGAGAGAAAAAGAACGCAACCGAATAATCTTAAGTGGGTTAAACACCGATCGCGGCGTTCATGAGTGCTCTTGAAAGTTAATGTTAACATATAGGGCTATTAAATATAACGATCTGGAATTATAGACATGTTTATTGTCTAGGCCATATGTTCGGAAGAAATAAATGGGTCATTAGTTTGATACTTGAGGAGGTAATATAAAAGTGAAGTGAATTACTAGAAAGGGAATTTAATTTTTAATCTAATTTAATTATCCTTACATTTGCCCCCCAATTTTAAAAGGGAGTAATGGCGTGGTTTTGTCTCTCTTTACAAACTTAATCAATTTTCAGCATATAGAAAACAATACATAACATCGTTTGGAAACGCATTACACACAGTAGAAATATTTATGTAAAATGAATACTAAAATCAAATTGCTCTAAAATAAACGAAACTATAACAACAAACACAGTAATCACACTTCCAAAATATTAATTGATAAAAATATGAATTTTCGTACATATAACTGAAGATTAGCTTGTTCAAATCTATTCGGCATCCAGAATAAGAGCTCACGTTTCCTCCTATTCCTTCATAATAATAGATTCGTATTATAGCTAGCAGATAATGTTTTCAAAAAAATTTATATTGGAAAATAATATCATATCAAACAATAAGATAGTAGATATAAAAATACATGGTATCATACAAATATTAAAATACTAATTTTGTATAAAAATCTACTCTGGCGCCATCATAGTAATACCTTATAGTGTTACACAAAATGTTTTGCATACATGACGTACATTTTTTAAAAAGATAAAAAAAAATATAGACACTAATAAAATGAAATTATTAATAATATGACAACGGTGTACAACAACTTATATGCACTATTCAACACAATAAACAATATTTTACTTCATATGCGTTATAAACTATAAGAATATAAAAGTACAAAAATTATAAGAATATAGGAATATAAGATTTAAAGAGCTTTTTAAATAATTGTGAGTCGGAAATGTGTGGACTCTCTTCTATCATCACCTTTAGTATTTATTTAAAATTTCCACAATATTCACTATAACTTAACACAATATCGCATGCAATATTTTGAATCTCTCCGTAACCCTCTTAAGTATTCGTTTTATAGACAAAATTCTTTACTTTCTCTTACACACATTCACTAATATAAACTGTATCACACTACTTATTTTAGAACACATCTCTCTGAGAAATCTGCGTGATCAAATCACAGATGTTCAGGGATGCTAATAAGATGTGTACATATCAAACTGAACACGTTTGTCCTCTTAATGTTTCAAGACCTATACAAAATTATAATGATTGTGTTCTCCCTTATCCACTGTACAATATCCAAAAATAAGCTTCAAGCTATTAAATTAATTTTAAATTTAGATAAGAAGAAAATTTCGAGAAATAGTGAATCTTGATATATATGGCCGGTATATCAGAACACACAATTTCAAAATGAAAAAATTTTTTAATGACATGCAATAAGGTTACTGCTGGATAAAATAATTAACAAAACAATAAAATTCAGTGGAGAAAAAAGAATGCAACGTGACTTTACTTTTTTTTTCTTATAAAAATCAATATCACGCGAGTATTAGTAAATTTTCTAAAAACTTAATTTATATCTTTCAACTTTAAAACAGCAATTTCTATCATAAATGTTAATTCATTCGACATCTTAAGATAAAATTATGAGAAGTATATTCAAATTTCTCAAAATTTTGTATGGCAAAACCTATACACTTTGTTTTCTCAGTTAAAATATAAAGAATATCTGATTTAACACAACTATATTATAAAAATTAAATATCGTATATTATTATTCTTAAAGTTCTGTGTGTGTTCAGCAAAACTCAGTCATTTCAATGTTTGAATTGGAAATATATAATTTAACTGACCTCCATTTCGTAGCGGCAGAAACCCTTGGTGAACGGTAATCCAGATGTTGTTGTCAGTTGTAATTTGCACTAGTAAAATTTTATTTATTTAATTTTCTTTCGATGTTGGCACTTCACTATTGTAAATTGATGATGGTAAAATTCACGGTATTATTGTACAGACTTCTTGACGAAGAAGATTTTTTTTTTCTCTCTGGTGGAAGGAGCTACCGTCTTTCCTCACGGGGATAGGGGGAATCCACGCTTCTTTTTTTTCTTCCGCCATTAGAACGTTGTTTCTTTCATTTACGGCAAACTGGTTGGCCTCTTCAGCAAAGACAGAAATTTTCAGCGATAAAAACGGTTTCTTCTCGGGGTTAACATCGCGTTTCTTTCATTCGCGCGATAATCCGGTCCCTTTAGCGTAGAGAGAAATATTGTTCGACGGAGTCCTATAATCGTTATTTAGAGCACTTTTCTCGATGGTTGGTATACTTGGCGTTTGTTTTTACTTTAAGATTATTTTAAGAATACATTTAAGTTTAAATTCTGAAATGCGTTTTTAGGAATCCTGCCGGCTTTATTTCTGACATGATTTTAGAGTCAGAAACAGACTTAGTTTTAAACAAGGTCTTTATTTGATCAAAGTTAGACATCATCTGACGCAAAATGTAGAGAGAGAAAAAAAACGCCACCGAATAATCTTAAGTGGGTTAAACACTTAAAACACCGATCACGGCGTCCATGAAAAGTTAATGCTGACATATAGGGCTGTTAAATATAACGATCTGGAATTAGACATGTTTATTGGCTATGCCATATGTTCGGAAGAAATAAATGGGTCATTAGTTTGATACTTGAAGAGGTGAGGAGGTAATATAAAAGTGAATTACTAGATAGGGAATTTAATTTTTAATCTAATTTAATTATCCTTACAAATATATATACAATTTTTTAAGTCTTAAAAAGTACAAAACAATTCAAAATTAAGGACATAATAATTACTTGTTATTATTTAACCTAGTAAAATGTAAGAGAAGGAATCGCCTATTTCAGCAAGCCAATTTTTTCGAAATAGTCTACTGATGGTGAGGATCACAAGCGCTTATTTTAACTTTTAGTAACTACACACAAAACAAAAATATATCTCCTGTGGCTCCCTATCTACCAAAAACTAATTACCCCTGTCCTCTTACGGATAGCTGGCACCGGACATCGTATGGGGGCAAAGAATGTCCATTGTGAACCCACACCTGAATGGGGAGAAAGTTACTTGTAAAAGATATATCAATATCATGATTTAGCATATACTCCTGCCTCAAAAACTTCAAGTTTTAACATAAAAGAAAACTGATATTAAACATACAGAGTACAAAATAAGGAAATTTTAACGAAATACCAAATCCACATACAATAATATTCAGAAAATATATCAAATATTTTGTAACAATATATATATATATATATATTTCAAATGCCGCCTCGGGCGGAGGTCCGGTTTGTCCGGCCCTAGAACCACCCCTCCTACTGCTCCCAAATTCTGATGTCTGACTGTGCGTCAGCAGCTGTCTCGACGCCATCAACAAATATCGGTGTGATACATTTACAGCTTCTTCCAGGTTGAACTCCTAAGTACTGCCAAGTCTCTTCAAATCTCTTAATCACCGACTTCATACCTTAAGTAGACATAGATCCACGCCGTAGGTTCTTCCTATGAACATGAACTGCAGAAGAAGCATTCCCCTTGTTTTAGTAAAACACCTTCATTAATAACGCACGTTCAACTAAAGAGACCTCCATTAGCACAGCTGGAAACATCGACTTAAACTTGAGAGAAGAGAGAAGCTTGACATCTATGGGAAACGGAACGCGAAACGTTCCTCCATCCCATATCGAAAGGTATTTGGGCCTTGAAGTGGAGAGGCCTGGATTGAGAGGGAGCTTCCTGATTAGTGGACTAAAAGAATCAGTGAGTTAAACACTCTATTCGCTGCCTTGAAGTTATGGAACAGAAATTGAGTTGGAAAAAAGTGCCTGCCTGTGTGGGTTGCAGATTGAAAATATTTTAAAATAAAGAAAGGAAATGTGAAAGTAAAATGACATATTAGAAAAATAGTCATTCTCCTCGAGGGGAATGACGCAATTAATTACTATGGGGGATTATTCGAGTCCAAAAGGATTCTTCTGGGCCTCTTAGTATTGACATTGGGATTGTAATTTTCAAGATTTAAGACATTTAAGTTATTTGAATTTGGCAGATTATCAAAAAATTTAATTGCTATTTTTTGAATATATTTTTTAAAAGGATAAGTGTTAATAGCTTTGTAAATATCTCTATTTTTAGTGTATCTACATGCCTTAGTTATATTCCTGATTAAAGCATTTTGGGCATTTTCTAAAAGTTTAATGTTTGAATTAATTAGCTGCATAGCCCCACACAGGGCAAGCGTACGTTAAGATGGGCCGCAAAACAGCTGTGTAGAGAAGTACTTTGTTGTAAAGATTCATTTGAAAACTCCGGCAAATTAAGGGGTAAATTGAGCGCAAGGCATTCCGGAATTTGTCACGCGCATATAAGATGTGTTGTTTCCATGATAAATTTTTGTCTAGAAGTACTCCTAGGTACTTCGAGCTCTGAGACCAGTGTAGTTGTGTGGAATAGAGGGTTGGTGGTGTGACTGGTTTTCTTCTCCTGATGAAGAGTAATGCTATTGTTTTATCTACATTAATTTTTATTTTCCATGTGTTAAAAAAGTTTTCAAGGAGGTGTAGGTGTGAGTTGAGTGCACGGGTGATATAGTGTTGTGATTTTTACAAGTAGCCAGAATAGCAGTATCATCAGCGTAAATATTAGTACTGGTTTGAGGGTGAGTAAGTATATCATTAATATATATGTTGAATAGCAGGGATCCAAGGAGATTACCCTGGGGCACACCACTTTTGATATTAAAAGAAGAAAGAGTATCATTCATTCTTACTTTGAAGGATCTGTTAACTAAATAAGAATTAATGAGATGAATTAAAGCAGGTGGAAAATCGTTCGTGATAAGTTTGTAGATGAGTCCCCAGACTCTGTCAAAAGCCTTCTGAATGTATACAAAAAGAGCCCCAGTGGACCTGCCTCTCTGAAATCCAGAAGAGATTATTTCAGTAAGTCTGAGTAGCGGGTGGTAGGTAGAAAGATGCCTGATGAACCCATATTGATTTGGATTAATGAAGTTGTTATCATTAGTAAAAGTATATAATCTATTAAGAATTACATGTTCTGTTATTTTACTTAAAATGCTTAGAAGGGAAATTGGTCTGTAACTATCAGGATGATGACTATTTTTGCCGGGTTTTTTAATCGAAAAACTATTGCAGTTTTCCAGTTATTTGGAAAATGTCTGAGAATTAAAATTTTATTAATTAAATATGTTAGTATGAGAATAATTTTAAGTGGAAAATTTTTAACCATTTTATTGGTAATATTATCGCTTTCTGGCGCTTTGTTATTGGGGAGTCTTTTGACGTAATCAGTGATTTAGTCTGGGTTAGTAGGAGCAATGGGAAGGGGAGGTGGGTGGGAGAGAAAGTCTTCTAAAGTGTTAGTAATGTTATCATCAATAGGGTACATTTTATCATCAGGCCTTTTGTTTTCTATGAAATTATTCTTAAGTGTTAGAGCCTGTAGATTGGCTTTCTGTTCATTACTACTTGCGATGCCAGAAGAACTATTAAGATTAGGAATGTTAGAGCGTTTTTTGCGAAAAAATTTTTGGCACTGCCATAGGCTATTATCGGTAGTGTTAAGAGCTTCTAACCTTTTAGTCCAGGAGTTTTGTGAATGTTTTTTGAGTGCTTTTTAAAGTTGTTCTTGTAGTCTATAATTATTTGTTTTATGTATTGGATTTAGAGTTTTATTGTATTTTCTTTCAGCTTTATTTTTTAGATAGATTAAGTCTTGGATGTGATTTGGAGTGAAAGAGTGTTGCTTGTTTTCTATTGGTTTAGAGGCTTGAAGGTGGGCGAAGCGAATGACGGCAGTGAAAAGAGAAATTTTAGATTCCAGCACATTTGGGTATCAGATGCCCGAGAAGTCAGACAGCCGGATAGAACGATTAAGATTATTACTAAAAGTTGACTAACAGGTGGTAACTGCTCTAGAATTATCACTGAATAGGGGTGTGGAGAGAAAAATTTAAAAAGACCGGGTTATGATCGGAGGAAAGCTCCGGAATGGAGTCAATAGTATACGAGAAATGAAAGTTATTAATGATAGCAATATCGAGGGTATATTAGAGGAGTTATAGCCGAAACGAGTGAGGGTATTAGGATATGCAATATTTAAGTCTAGCAGATCAGCGAAGGTTTTTAATTGCTTTCCACGAGAGGAATTAATTGAGCAGTTCCACTCATTGTGCGTAGCGTTAAGAGATCGCCAAAGATCACACAATTGCTGTTGGTCTGAAGGAGGTGTTCGAAGTCGAGAGTAAAAAGTCTCT
>BMAV01018189.1:109433-186823 GCA_019973955.1 Trichonephila inaurata madagascariensis
TTTTTGCACGATTTCAATGTGAACAACACATTGAATCTATACGAGATTTCTAGCCACGTTCTATGAAGGATTGCAAGATCAACCATCTGAATGGCCACTGCAATTCGTCTTTTCTTTTCAACATTCCAGCGAATTAAAGATTGCAAAACATTGTTTTTCACGCACCCTTGCAAGAAATCCAAAGGTGTTATGTCTAGAGATCTAGGTGGCCATGGTATTGGACTTCCTCTTTCCATCCATCGCCTGGGGGAACTTTTTCTCACTTGTTAATTCTTGTGTGGTGGTGTCGCAATCACGCTGTACATGTGTTGTTGATTTAAATTCGATAAACCATGCTACAGAAGCCCAATGGCTGAATGGATAGTGCACCACGCTACCACACCACAGGTCCAAGATTCAAACCCCGAGATGGGCAAGGTTGGCTCAGCCTTTCATCCCTTCAGGGGGGCCGATAAATGAACTTAACACTGGGGGTTTCGTGTCAGACTGACCACCTGTCCGAAATATCTGCTCATGCACCTAAGGGCTCAATGTTGCGTATACTGAGTTGGGCACAGTAGGCCTTGGCCTTCATGGGCTATTGCGCCACTGAGATAAGTTAAGGTATCCGACTACGTTCGGAACCGTGATTTTGCAAAAGCGTATAAATGGATAAGATTTATGATATTTAGTGTCACTTAGATTAGAAAATGTATATAAAATTGTTTTAAGAATAGTATTACAATAAAAAATTATTTAAGTACAATATTTTGACAAAAAATGAACATAGAAGGACCCATTTTCAAAATGTTCTTTTGCGAAAAATGCTTCTATTATAATAATATTTTGCCTGTATATAGCTCAGACCTCTGTACAAAGGCTCCACTAGAATTTTTGAAATATATAACTTAGAAGTGGGTTTATCCATGTTTTACGACAACAGAGGGGAGAAATTTTATGAAAAAAACGCCGATAATTATTTCAATGGGTTGTAACTCTGAAAATAACGTGAATTTTTCAAAAATCATAGTTGAGCCTCTGTACAGAGGTCTGAGCTATATACAGGCAAAATATTATTATAATAGAAGCATTTTTCACTAAAGGAGAACATTTTGAAAAAAGGTTATTTTAAGTTAATTTTTTGCCGAAATATTGTATTTAAATAATTTTTTTCGTCAAAATTTCCTTAAAACAATCTTATACATGTATTCTAATCTAAGTGACACTAAATATCATGAATATTATCCATTTATGCACTTTTTTAAAATCATGGTTCCGAACGTAGTCGGATGCCTTAAGTTAAACCATGCTACAACATGCGCTTGTTCTTGCAGTGAAACCATTTTGAAACGAAAATGTTTAAAAACGGAAACGTTGTGCTACCTAGTTTGCATTTCATAAAACAGAAACTTTAATCCTTTCTTTATGAAATATTAAAAATCGTAGGCAAAAATTGGATTTGGATTGGAAAATTTTGAATGTGTAGTCATGCTCTTCTGACACTCTATGTATCGCTTGGTTTATTTTTACTTGACTTGCGCGTGATCCATTAAAACTAAACCAAATGATCAAAACGAATAGCGAATGACATCGCGAGCAAATACGAGAAAACAATCGATAAATCTTAAAGTGCCCATCACCATACACCCGCCATATATCCGACCATACTCTGAGCTTTTCCATTCTAATACTTGATATTTATTCGTAATTATTCATGATCATTAAGTAATTCAAATTGCTGCTTAGAAAAAATTCGCTTCGTATTAGTGGAAGGATTGATCACCAAGTAAAAAGTAGTAACAAACCACTAACTTGGGATGATAATTTAAAGTAAATACGCAATTTTAATAAATGAGTTCCATAAAAAAAATATCGAATCTGAATTAATATTTTTAGAGAATAATATTTTTTACAGAAGGTAATATTGACCAGTTAAATAAAATCATATAAATATAATTTGGTGAATAAAATCGGAATTCTCACGTATTTTTTGAATTATTAAATTTAGCTTAATTTTTTCTTCTAAGAATCTGAGGGGAGACTTAAATCAATCCTTCCCTTTCATTCAAATAGATGCTCCCTCTTCGGTTTCGTTTGACGTCACCAGTCTTCTCTTCCAAAGGAAAAAACCTGAGCGTCTGTGGTGCCAACGGTCCTTGTTGATGTTTGTTTCTGAGAAGGCGCGAAAACGTAGAGAGAGAGAACGATTTTTAATATTTCATAATTCTTGAGGTACGTTTAGTACATTTTCTCATTTTTAGTAATTCTGTATTTAAAATATACACATTCATGTGTATTATTTTATATACATATTTTTTAAATATTTTTAATGCTTAAAATATATAATATTTAAATAATATTAAACATTACAAAATAATTTAAATGTTTTTCACATTTTGGATATCTTAAAAGAAAAATAACTATTGATCAGAAGTTTTATTAATATGCATTATGTATTATTGGTTATACCTGTATGTGTGCTTAAGCCATTAGGAATCTTATTTGTAATTTTAAAATTAATATAGAGGTATTAATTTCTGTAGAATTAATTATATAGCATATGATATTAAACCATATGGTGCTATCATAAGAGCAATGTTTGTGTTAGTTGTTATAGGTAAAAATTGTATTTTCCTAAAACAGTTATTTCCCGCCTACTCGCCTGTTGCTTCTCGATTATTGATTGAATTCTCCGGTGCCCGTGGATTCCGGGAAGTAGACCCCTGTTTGCTATTTGGCGAGGAAAAATACTGAAGTCAGAAAAGCTCATAACAGATAACTGTGACATATCTAAAAGGGAACAGAGCAGGAGTGAATTGCATAAACTATTCTCTAAAATCAAAAACTTGAGCTTAACATAGTTATATTTTGAAGAAATTGCGTCTTTAAAACTTCCATTTTATGGCTTGGTCATGTGACCGACTGCGTTCAAAACCAGGATTTTGAAAAAGCGTATATATGGATAATTCTCGGATTTTCACTGTCAGTTGAATTAGAATGTACATATTTGTTATAAGAATATTATTACCAGAAAAAGTTATTTAAATTCTTTTTTTTTTTTTCGTGTTTTGATATAATTTGGAAAGAATGACATTTTTCAAAAATGTCGTTTTTTGATAAAAAAGCCAAAAAAATTTTTCTTTTAATACATTGACATTTATTTTTCTTTTAAAGTGAAAAGGTGAAATTTTAAAAATTCTTTTAGAAATTTTTTAATTTAAAATGATTTATTTATATGTTTTTTATCACTGGATGAAAAAATTTAAAAAATTTTAAGGATTATTTTTAAATTTTCAATTGGGTGGATTTAAAAAACAAAAATTTAATTTTTAAAAAGTTTTTTAAAGGTTTTCTTCCAAACCCGGAATATTTAATTATTATTGAATAATTTTTCACAAAAAGGTGTGAATGTTTAGAAAATATATCATTCTTTCTTCACATTTTGTGTCAAAATTTTGCTTTTAAACAATTTTTTTCTTACAATAATATTCTTAAAAGAACTTTATATGGTGAAATTGTCGACAAATTTAGAACACGTATTTGGCGCGTTTTTGTCAAAAACGACTTCTCTTCACTGGAGAACAAATTCAGAAGGGTTACCAGATTTAGCGCATTTATCGATGTGGCGAGAAAACGGCGTTAGAAGCGGCCGATTCGACAAATCAACCCTTTATATGTATATTTGAATTCAACTGACATTAAATATCAAAAAAGTATTACAATTAATCCGCTTTTTTAAAATCACGGTTCCGAAAGTAGTCAGTTATCTTAAAGGGATGTTTGGAGAATTTGGACCTCCTGAAAGTGTCCTGTAATTTATTTTTGACGCAGTCCTTTCCCTAATGTAATTAAATATTTTGTAAGTGCTGTACAGCTTTCATATGCTATTTCACTACATTTTATCATGTTGTTCTTAAGACACATATTGAGTTCTTAAAATAATTGTAATGTGCGCAAGATAATTTTTTAATATACGAATGAATTAAAAATATGTTGATATTAATGATAATTTATCGAATTTAATATTAATATAATAAACTCAATGATATTTTGTCAATTAAGTAATGTTGAATAATCTATTCGTACAAGGACGAGTAGATTTTTAAAAGTTGTTAAAATTAAATTACAGACAATTGCGATATCAATTATGTATTATAATAAACCATACGAGTACAATTAAAAAATCCCCCAAGGCAGTTTTCTAGCCACGGTTTTCACAATAAAAATATTTCAATTGGGAATCAGCTTCTTCCCCTAGAACCAAACATGCGTTTTCAATCAAATGGAGCTATAGAAACAGTATATATATTTCTTCTAGACCCAAAAGAGTTTAAAGCATATTCAAACCAGCAAAATTTTATTTTTTAAATATTTGATTAATTAAATTTCTTTATTTTAAGTTAAACGTTTTTTATTATTTTAAAAAATTAAATTTAAACAAAGAAACATATATCGGAAATTTAAAGTGTGAAAAATATCAATTTGTATGCGATAGAAATATGATATTGATGCATTCTTTGTTAATGTAGGAATGAATACTTATATATAAATGTCTTATTCTATTTTGTCAATCACAAGTTATTTAATAATTTTTTTTAACTTGATTTTCTTTGAGACAAATTTTTATACCAATAAAGAATTTAAATTTTTATTTTTGAACCTTTTTTAAAGAGTTCGCATTGTTTTTATAGAGTTGTCGATCTGCAATTTAAGGGAAGTTTCCTATTTATAAATGTTTGCTTTTCAATTTAAAAAGAGGCAGGAAACACCAGAATTTTCATAATATATTTCTTACAATCCTTTTTTAAGCTTTTCCAGAATTAGAGATTTTTTTGTAAACCAAAATAAGAAGAAAATTAGAAGAAATTTATTTACCTATTTTTGTTTTTCGGTTTATTGACACAAATTAATAATTAATTGAAACTTACTGAAGCAGATAAGGACTTCCTATTCTAAGTACGGCAAAAATAATTTAATTTTCCTAAATTCCGTTCTTAAAAAATGCTTGTCACTCTTTGATATAGTCCAGGGATGGCAAACCAGGGGCATGCGTGCCATTGATTGCACACGACACAATATTTTTAACGCCGTGCTAAAAAGGTTTGGATTTTTTTAAAAATTTAAAAATTTACGGTTTACGAACAAACGCGAGTAACGGCCCAGGGAGGGGGAGCAATTCGTTTGTTATTTCTTGCCTTAGTTACGTCGTGATTAAATTGCTTATGATGTAAAATTTTTCCATAGAACACAATTTCAATGATACAACTTCTTTTAAAAATTTTATCTGTTTTATTTACTATTTTCTGGCTAGTTCATAAGATCAAAAATAAGGTTTTGTAAGTGTAACAGAAAATTTCAAACTTGGTGAATCAAAACATGGCATTTTAGTAAAAAGGGAAAAACAGTAGTGCTTTATTTCGGAAAATTGGGATACAGAACATCCCGTAAAACTGTTTTTTAAAAAAATCAAAACCCCTTTCAAAAAGGAACTACAGCAAAATAATTAATTGCTTATAAAACCGTTTGGGATGACTCAAGTAAGCACAAAAATGTTTTTCAAAAGTAACATCTTAAATCCCCAAAATGTTTACATCCCAATCGCAAAACAGAAATCCCCTAATGTCACTCTTTAATTTGAATTACACGTATAACTAAAACATTTATAACTCATTAAACATTCCTTTAGAAAAATTGGCACGTTGATCCATTAAAGTTCGCCCCCCCTGATATAGTCTGATGATTTTACAATTACAGTCGAGCCTCCATACTGCGAACCTCTATATTGCGAATTTTTTTATAAGGGGCTTTTTTTCCCGGAACCCAAAAATTTTACATTTTTTTTCGTTGTTTTCTTCCCTCTTTATTTTTAAAGTATTTCTGTACATTTCAAATTATTCTCTCTTTTAACACGTTTTAGTGGTTTAGTTATAAAATATATGTTTAAAATTACTTGTATACTTTGAATCAGAAAATATCCTTAAAGTTCATTAATTTTAATTTTAAATTATTTTCTAAATGTTGAAAATACAGTGTTCCTCAACATTCTGTTTTCTCGTTTTCCCTGCAGTTTTTATTTTTTATTTTTAGATGGGTAAGATATATATGAAATAAACAGATAATAATTTACAAAAAGGTGTGAATAATTACTTTTTTTAATATATAGTGTTTATGAATTTAAAATTTATTTATGTGGTTTATAAAGAATATTGAAAGGTGAACCTCTATATAACAAATTTTCTATATAACGAACTTTTTTTGGAATTTAACAATTTCGTTAAATAGAGGTCCGACCGTATTTTTTTTAAATTTTGTTTTGGTTTTATATGTGTCAACTTCTACAGTCCATTACGTAAAACAATCACTCAAAATTTATTAAAAAAAACTCAGATATTAAGAATTAGCGACGTATAATATTTTGTTTATTTTAATTGCCTCTCACATCACTAACAAGTTCAAGAAGTTTTGGGAATTTTATACAGTGTTTAAAAAAAAATTTTACGCAATTCTTTCAAATCTATTTTTAGCCATTTTCTTGTAAATTAAAATCCCCAATTTATCTACACTCATGGACAAAAAAATTAGCGCATCAAGAAGGAGTCGTCAAAACGAAACGAAATTTTACATACGAAATGACTACTTTGATAAAAGTAAATGATTAGAAAATCAAAGAAGAATTATTTATTTCAGAGAAAAAGACAAAAGAACGGAGGATTTAATACCCTGTTGAACCCCCTCTATATATATAGCGCGAATGCATGATGCGATACGATCGGTCATTGAGGCATACAAGTTCTTTATGATGTCTTGAGACATTTCGTTCCATATTTGCTGCAACCTTGCCTCTAGTACGTTCAAACTCGTGGGATGCAAATGATCCCAGATATGCTCGATTGGAAACAAATCTGGGGATCGGGCAGGCCAAGGAAGGGTAGTAACAGTGTGGAGACAGCTTTGTGACACCCTTGCCGTGTGAGGCCGAACATTGTCTTGTTGAAAAATGCCCAGGGAGCTGTTGTATAAGTGGCAACACATGTGGTTGCAGGATGTCATGGACATACCGTTGGACTGTCATGGTACCACGGATCAATACTAGAGGTAACCGTGTATTGTGACAATAACATCCCAAACCATCACACCAGCTGTGGGAGCGGTATGTCGCTGTAAAGCAAAGGCAGGATTGAGGCGTTCACCACGGGGTCTCCACACACGAACACGATTGTCATCACTGCTGAGATTGAATCTGGATTCGTCGCTAAAGACGACCTGGTTCCATTCCACTGCAGTCCAATTTCTTCTTGCGCGGCACCACTCCAAACGGAGGCGTCGATGAGGGGGAGTCAAGGGCAGCACACGTAATGGGAGCCACGATCCCAAATATCCTTCAGCCAGGTGCCTTCGTATGGTTTGAGAAGACACAAGGGCTCCTAGTGAAGATGCTACCTGCGTCTGGATGGAGGCCGGTGAAGCAGTTGGCTGTGCGCGTGTATTTTTTACGATGGGGCGGTCTTCTCGACGACTGGTCTATCGAGGGCGTCCTGAGCCTGATCTTCGTGTAAATGACATCTCTCGGATCCACTGGTCCCAACACCTCCTTACAAAAAACAATCAAAAAGCGGCCTAATTGACGAGCTACCGCCTAGCTGGCCCCCCAGTTTCCATCATGCCGATGATTCTCCCCCCAAACCCGCGACAGCTGCTCATTTTGTCTTCAAAAAAAACGGCGTAATGGCATGTCTACCTCAGCTCTTCCATGGTAAACGTTTCCACCACCCAAAAACAAGCTTTGGTTACTGTTTATACCCATGGAGAACGACGTTAAAAGCCCCTACCGGCACACTAAAAGCCAAAACACGCTGATTTTAATCATTTGCATATTCCCGACATGTATCTTTTATGCCAAGTTTTGTTAAGATCCCCAATTTTTCCTTTGTGCGCCAATTTTTGGGCCAAAAAAATGATTTTGAGATTCGTCCACCCCTGAAAGCACTTATGGGTAATTTTTAAGAGGCAAAACACTAATGACTAAATTTAACACCAAAATTTGGAGAATTTATTCAGAAAATATAATTCAGAATATTAGGCCCATTTAGCACTTTGGCACATCAACTTTGAAGTTATCTCAAATTAACTATAAATACTCATCCCACAATAAAAAAAAATAAAAAATGGACTGTAAATTTCTCACACTTTCATAATGAACTTTCTCAAAACTTCATTCATTCATTGTTCCAACTCAGAGTAAACACTACACTCTTTTTCTCATCATTTCACTTTGCTACATTTACGCTAGCGAAAACAGCACTCCTTTAAAATTGTGGCTAAGCATTCACCATTCAGTATTGCGTATGACTATCATCATTCCTCATGCAACATACCATGCACCTTGGAACTGAGTCGTGCGGTCTCTGTTGAAGTCCAGCGATAGTCCATCTCATGCTACTTAAACTCTGGCACGAAATTCCTGCAGGTATTTGGTTCTGGTGGAATGCAGTGCCGATTTAAGATCATTTCAGGCCCTGGACGCAGAAGATCTACAGTCCCCTTTGGCATTGGAGGACCGAAATATATAAACAGAAAATCTGGTTAAGTACAGGTTATCTAGACCTTCCGTTCCCCGGGGCAATGGTTGCCCACCCCAAGCGCCCAATGGATAAACCGGCACAGGTGGAATGGTTCCTTCTCGTCCCCTGGCAATCCGTACATTCTCAATCGGAAATAGATCTCCTCAAAACACCATCCACGGTAAGATATCGACATGTTGTAGACAAGCTATAAAGACGACAGAAATATGTGGATGAGAAATGTAGAGTTGGAAAAGTTGTTGCAACTGGTTCATGAATAGGGCCACAACTGTCCGTAGGATCTCTTGAATGGTATGGTGACCTTCCAAGGGGCTCGTACCAAAGGTGATTTAAACTCTTACGCAATTGCACCCTGCACCTAGGAAATAGGTCTTTTCAGGGACGTCTGAAGACTTTTTGAGGCCCTGGGACCAGAGAAACTTTTTCTGAGGCCCTGAGTCTCTATGCAAAAGTAGGCCCTGTCTGTTAGTTTTAAAATTAGACATTATATACCAGTAGAAGGCATCGTCAAATACTCGTGCAAACGGTAATTTGAAGCAAATAAACGTGCAGGACTCACAAACCGGCTCGACTGATGGCCACATCTCGACTAAATGAGTTGAATGTTTATGGTATTAGGCCCAGACCTAGGCATTGACAACGATTGCACATAATCACACAGTTCTGACAATTTTGCCAGTTTACATGCAGTTTGAAATTCTGCGTTTTGGAAAATATCTACAGGAATAATATTTGACCATTATAATTATCCGGATCATGGTCTTATTAAGACTGATTCGAGAACGAAATGAGGCCCCCACCGAAGGTGAGGCCCTGGATCCAGTTGGACTATGCCTTAAACGTCCCTTGTTATAAGCACCTTTGACAGCTAAAATTTCTTTGGATGGTCATATTTACGGTGCACTAATTAAAAATCTTTCTTCTTTAATTGCGAAATTAAAGGACCTTCTCGGCATCTTGTTACTTATACAAATGTTACTCAGGGTTTGCCTAAATGGCTCATACTTTTTGAAAAAGTTATATTTTTAAAAGTTTTACATGTACGCACATGAAAGATATATGAAAAGAACCACAAACTCACCTAGTTAACTCACCATTGAATGTTCAGTATGTGTCTCTTTGGTGATGCGACACACGTTCAGACGATTATCGAACTCATTCCATACATTTTGTAGTATAACACTGTCAATTATGAGCATTGATGCATTCTTTTGGCTCGATTACGGCAGTTGGGGTACGTAAACAAGATCCTCAACGTATCCCACAGGAAAAATTTGCAGGGTGTTAAATTAAGGAAATTCGGAGGCCAGGAAAGTAAAGCTAGGTCATTCTCACCAATATGCTCATCCAGCGATGTGGAAGTTTATGACTTGTTCTGCCACCCGAAGCACACAATAAAAACTTGGTGAATTGGTGGGGTGTTTTTTTTTCATACATCTTTCATAAGTGTACGTGTAATGCTTTTGAAATAATGGCCTTTTCAAAACGAATGAGTCATTTATTCCAGCCCTGAATTATGAAAATGATCTGCATTTAAGTGGAATTGTATAACGCTTGTTACAATCACTATAATCACACGATAAATCAGTTCTGTCATCTAGTACGAGACTCTCAAAACATTATGTGTCTTAGAAATTGCACATCGTAAGTTGGGTTCAGGACATGTTAGCGCTGTTTTCAAAAGCCTTAATTTGGAACATTTGTTTTCATGAAGGTGAGGTTAAGGGGTTCAAAACCCTCATAAAGAGCATTTTTAGCGTAAAGATTACGTCTCGGAGCTTTCGTTCATGTTGTTTTTACGAATGTAACCTTCCATGAAAGTTGTCTGTACCTCATTTGTACCGATTTGTCCAGATAGATTAATGCTATTTTTGATAAATTAAATTATTGTACACAGTGACTTGTGTGCCACAACACGAACTATTGAAAAGTGAGATTCGTCTCATCGCACACTTTTTAGTTTTAGGATATTTCATTCCAGAAATTGTTTCCAAAACTCAGTAGTTGAAGTACTAGTTTATTTTATCTGTATTAATATTTTCTTTTTTGAAACTCTTGAAGCTTAGCTCCGATTCTCAAGCCATAACACTCCAAAAAATTAAAAGTGAGATGAAACAGTCAGATGAAAGGGTGCCTTTGTACAGGATCCCCCTCACGTCAAACCATCGACGGCTGCGTCTGCAATGGGCTCATAAGCACAGAGTTTGGCAAGCTAATTGGCCCCAAGTTGTCTTTTCAGATGAATACGGCTTCAGTTTGTGGGACCATGATGGCTGCATTAGTGTTAGACGCCATGCCAGTGAACGCTGACTTCCAGAGTGCGTTTCGAACGCCATAGTGGCCTAACACCCAAAGTTATGGTTTAGGGTGCGATTTCGTATCATGGACGATCTAATCTGCTATGAATTAAGCGTAATCTCAATAGAAACAGGTACGTCCGCGAAGTGCTACAGTCGGAAGTCGTTCCCTTCCTTCAAGGAACCCCTGGAGCTATCTTTCAGCAGGATAATGCATGCATACATGTTGCATAGACTGTTAGAGACTTCTGTTCAGCCCAACACATGCAACTTCTTCCTTGGCCTGCTTATTCGCCGGATATGTCACCTATTGAGCACGTTTGGGATTTGGTTGGTCGGTGTCTCGCTCGTGATCCGCGTCCTGCAGCTTCAAAAGACAAACTTTTGCTGTGCATGCAAGCAATATGGAATTCTCTTCCACAAACAGACATTCCAGATTCTGTTTCACTCCATGCCACGTCGTATATCAGCGCGTGGTGCTACACCAAATACTGATTTCGGACACTTAGTATTGTTTTTTTTTGCTTTAAAAATTTCGTCATTTATTTGTACTAATACAAGTCGTTTGTGCATTAAATTTCATTTAATTCTGATGGTTCCTTCACGGTGTTGCATTTTTTACAAACAGCAGTTTATTAACAAATTTTGCATTAGAATTTATGATGTACAATTTATTTCGGACAATCAATGTTTTAAATTATATATTGCCGTGTTTTATCTCTTTCACTTCATAAAATAACCATATAGACATGTTTTCTTGTAATTCATGTTATTCATATGGTTATGTAGATCGAGGCTCGAGGATTTTAAGCAATAAGTCTCAAAGAGTAAAACAGTTATTCAGGAGCGATGGAGATTTTCTGTCGAAAAACAATTTTTGAAATACAGGACTCGGCAGCAATGTTAACGAAAATGTAAAATGGTATTTAAAATGAATGCTCATATTATAATTAGTTTTAAGCGAACTGTAATTTTAAGCCTCACAGAATGAGCATTTAGAATTAATGTTAAATAATGAAAAATAATATAAAATTCCGATAAAGAATAACTGTGTTATTCTTTAATGTGTTCTCTCTTGAGTAATTATAATTTTTTAAAAATTTTATTAATGATAGCCTTAAGATTTTCCAAGAGGATTAGAAGAAGGTACGTGGATAGATCTGTCACAACAGCTTAAGTAATAATTAATTGCTGGTCGACTCTTCAACAGTCTAATCAATACTGACACTAACTCAGATTCGGCGAGCGATTCCCTATTTATTATCTGCGCAGACTTTTCTCAAAAAATCCGCTTACGTCATAGATTGTGTTATTAGTAGATTTCTCCAGTAATTTTCAGAAGAATCTATATGGTCACGAACTCACCAAAAAAAATGATCGCCAACATGGTCACCAAAAATGATGCCAACTTTCGAACAACCAAGATTTCGCCAAGTTTCCATTGAATCGCCATTATAAGTGTAAGGACTGGCGTTGCTTGTGAATATTACAATAAAAAAAATACAACAGATAGTAGTATTGGAAGTATCCTAAAACAGCCCCCTGGAGTATTTGGTGACAAAAGTTTTTCACCAAATGATGCCAAGAAAAAACGCGTTTTCAAAACGGCGTCAAAGACGAAAACAAGAGGGAAATACGTAATTTTCAAAATGGCGTCAAGAGACGAAAAATGTCGGGAAAACGTGGTTTCTAAAATGGACACCATAGGAAACATCAAATCAAAAATAATAAATCAAATACAAATTATTTTCGAATATAGGACATCCATATCAAGATTCCTTCATTCATACAAAAAACCATCATTATTTTTTTACCTCTTTCATTCAGGAGAAAATCCACTCGTCGTGTTTTTACGAAAAAGAGCACGGTTTCTAAAACGGCTTCTACAAGAGAAACAGATAAAACGTCACTTCTATAATGCAACAGAGGGGAAAAACATCCAACATGCATGCTTTAGGCTGTAACGTCGTCAGTAGTTAGCAAACAAGAAAATTTGTCACAGCCTCATTTAAAAATTAAAACAGTATTTAATAGCTTCATATGTTACTAAAAAGTCCAATAAATATGCCGAAAGGCACTCGCCAATCCCTTGCTTTTCCGGGCTCCTCTCCAGTTTACTCCATCCAGGGCTCTTTCTCTCTGTTTCCATCCAGGGCTCTATCTCTCTGTTTCCATCCAGGGCTCTCTCCAAGTTTCTTCCTCTCCGTCCTTCTCCTCAAAATCAACCCCTTTTAAACACCAGGAGCGGGTCCACAACACGCCCCTCGTCTTCCCCATTGGCAAGCCAAAAAAAAGGTCTGCCCTCGTCTCCGGGCCGCTTTCGTCTCCCATTTGTGCGGCAAACACAAACACATTCCTCGTCTGTCTGGAATCTAAGGGCGCCATAATTCTCATCCAACTCTGAAACTCCCATTCATCTCACCACCCGGCCTTATAGCCCCATTCTCTAGAACACCGATTTCATACAGGCTTCGCCTTATACGTCAACCTATTGTCACCGGCATTCTTTAGTTATTGTAAATTCCAGACTCGATGTCTGCGTTTGTCCGAGGCCAACAATAAACAATGACCCCATGGCCACGTGCTCTTGTCACCTAACGTCTGTTTGAAGCCATAAAACTTCGCTTGAATAGATGGGTGAGGTTCACCCCAATCGAAGACGTCACAAGGCTGATGAAATAACGATTTCCATTTCTCTCACACAATTACACAAATTCTTTCCATATTTCGAACATCCATACCAAAATATTTTGATTCTTTCACCCATACACAGAGCAATCATTTCTTTCTTACCTATTTCATTCAGAAGAAAATATATTCATTTGTCGAGCTTCAAAAAAGAAAAACGTGGTTTCCAAAAGGGCTTCAAAAAGAAAACGGAACAAACCGTTGCTTGTGAGATACAAAAGTGAGAAAAAACATCATGCAAATTGAATTAATCGACACATCTTCCCTTCACTCAAACATTCTTTCCGCAGTTATTTCATTCAAAAAGAAAGTAAAAATCCATTCATTTTTTCACTTTCAGCTTTCTAGAAAAATCTTTTACACGACCGTTGGAAAGAATGGCCAGTGTCCAAAACCTTAATAACTAAAAAAAAAAAAATGTGGTTCAAAAATGTAATTTAAGTTCCTTTATTTTGCAGGGATTTGAAAATTGTAATCTTAATCGCTAAAAAATTTGGCGACATAAGGAGGCAATGCTAGGACCCAACCGTAATATTAACGTATTACACATCCAGATGTAAATTATTTACACTATTTTAAGTACTCAAAACACAAAAATTCATACTTAGAAATAACTGTTGTGAAGAACTCCTAAATATATTTTAATAAAAAATTTAGATAAGTATCATTGTAAATATTAACAATTTTTGCATAAGAATTTATCATGTAAAATTTATTTCAATCGATCTAAGTTTGAAATTATATATTGCCATGTTTTCTTGTAATTCATATTATACTTATATATTAAATCAGTTAAGTATTCATTCAAATAAATGGTTTTATTTTACTATAGGGGCCCTGCAGACACAATGGCTTTTTTGGACCGTCGTTATGTGCTATCCCTTCGTCAGATGGCAATGGCAAAGGTAGCCATAACTGTGTGCCGTGATCCCGAAATCCTGGACTTCGTGAAAAATAATGGATGCGCCTCATTCGTTTTTCCAAGTAAAGAAACCCACCTATATCTAGATGTGGAAAGTCCAGTGGAAGAAACCTGGATGTGGAAAGACATTATATTAGAAAAGATGTCAAAATTTTCTTATTTACTTCGTAACGAAAGAAGTGCTACTAAACCTGACGACTATGTGAGGAAGGAGAACATTCTGCCTTTTGCAAGGTGGGAAGAACTCGTCGAAGAAAGGATATCCTCATTGCCACAGCTCTTAAAGCAGGAACTACTCGACGTGATTCGCTCATTTAGTATTGAAATCGACAAATGGTTCAAGTACCATTCAGATGATTGGAAAGAATCATTAAAAATTGCACGCCGTGAAATTTCTAATGTACGATTGTGCAGTAATCGTTCACGGTACGATTATCTGGGGAATTCGCGAAGAGAAATAGATCGAGAAAAAGTTGTCGGTATGTTTGAAATCGGTGATCATTACCTTTTAGCCATACTTTGCGGTTTAATGAACAAGATGCCGAACGGAGAACAGATGCCTCACGAGATTGTTCAGAAGTATTCAAAGTTAACTGAGAACGGATGGAGTAAACCTATTGGAAACGTCGAATTAAGCAACTTATCGAGGCATAAATATTTTATCGCTATGAGTTACGATGACAGGTGTGCATTTATAACGTCTTTACTGCTGGAGGAATGCTTACAGTACGAAGATTTTCTGTTCTATATGTCGTATATGTCGGACTACGATAGAAAACAAATTTTTGAATTTTTTTCTTTTGAAATCTTACTGCTTTTTTTAAACTGGCCCTTACAATGTGAGTTCTTAAACGCAGCAGAATATTTGTTGCCGTATTTCAGTGGAAGTTGTTTTTTTTTAATGTTAAATATAATCATATACCAACGAATTATGCTGAGTCGGAAAGATTTCAACTACATCGATCTCTTGAAAGGATTCTGGTCTCTCAGCCCATCGGATCTGAAAGAATTTATAAAGACTACATCCATTTATGAACCGCTCCTGTTTGTAATAAACTTCCCTGCCGATGAGACTTTTCTAAGTGAGCAACTTCTCGAAAGATACAGCAATGATGAATTGAAGTTTACATGCTTTGGCGCTAAGTATAGTTTAATGAGGGAAACAATGCCAATCGCTGTTTTAGAGCATTACTCCTATCCTGCACTTAAATCCATTCATCTGTTTCTTTTTGAAAAGATCTTAAAAGATAATGTGAACAAAGCGCGTGTTCCAGCACTGGGTGAATAATGTGAATAAACGTACTTAATTTCGTTGTTCTCATGATATTATTTTTCAATTCCGACTATTAGGTCACACTTTATATATTTTTATTTATTTATTTTTCTTCGTGGAATTTTCAATCGTTAATAAAATACATTTTAAAGCGCTCCATTCAGCTGAAATTTTATATACATGATTATTTTGGATAATACAGTAATTTAACTATAATTAATAAAAATTAACTGATTAAAACTAATTATTCAAAGAATTACAAATACAGCCACGTTGGCATCATTTTTGGCGACAGCGACCCTTTCGACGACTTGTGTCAAAACTTGAAAATGTTTTTTTCTTACGTTTTGAAGCATTCAGTTGAACTGAAATTTTATATACACGATTGTTTTGGATGACAATACGATACTTTAATAATAATTAATAAATATTACTTACCACTTAATGCTGTGATTCTGTCATATGTATATACATATTTATATTAATTGTAACTATTTAATAGAAAGTAGCTAAAATAAAAATTTTCTTTGTTGATCTAAGTAGAAATTGACTTAAAATTTTTTTTATATTACTTGTTTCATATACGAGTGCATTTAAATAAACGCATTTCTTGGAAATAGTATTTTTTATTTGACTTTTTTGTTCAGATTCTTAGCTCTGTATCCCATCTTTATTAAAACAAGGTAACTCCATCATTGAAAAATATATTTGCTTGATAATATCTCGTCTGTAAAATATGCTGTAACTTCTGAATAATTACTCTAGTTATTTTGGAACTTTATCCTTTACATCATGTATTTCATGGCACAATAAAACTTTACGTGACTTATATAATACGTGATAATATGGATCATTTCCAAATCATATCGCTAAACTCAACATGTTTTTTTTTAATAATTTGCAAAGAATTAACTCAACTTTTCATAAAAGTAGATGTTGTGAATTATGGCCCCCTTAGTAGGGTGGAGCGTACCTGTCACCGCGCTCTGACCCACGTGGTATATCTCGACGAAAACCAGATGTAACGGATTCCACTGTGAGTTAATCTTGTCTTTGGCTTCAGCGCGTTTGGGTGCTGTTGTTTATCTGGGGTATTTTCTGTTTTAATCTTGAAATTGGCTTCGGCAAAATTAGGTGTGTCTTTGTGTACTAGGATTTTTCTCATGAATATTTTCATTCTAATATTTTAACTTGGAAATTTAAATTATTAAGTTTTGTTTTATTGAAGCTTATCGAATGTTATCAATAAATCCACAGAAGACAAACTTGAATTCCAGTATTATTAGAACAACACCCACACACACTACCAGTATCTATTATAATTTTACTTTAGTAGATATTTAAAAACATAGTTACGTGGAAGCACAATTTTGAATTTAAAAAAAAAACTAGCTTTGCTTAAATGTTTGACGATCTTGATATAAATGTTTGTATCAAGTATATATATAATATTTGTGATATTGATATAAAAACAGATATTTGTGTTTGCTCAGCTCAATTTAGTATGCATTTAAAAATACACAGTAATTCAAAAATTGTTGATTTAGAATATGCTTTTGAGTGTCCATTTTCAACTAAAGTTTTCGTTGGATACAGAAATTGATGTTCGTTCAACACATTGAAGCTCCTTCCATTGGCATAGGGTGGGAAGTTTGAAGAGTAGGACTCCGTTGCAGGCGTCGTACACGTTTTGGGCTGTTTAGAGGTTTGTTACTTGCCATCTTTAGTTTCGTTTTGCGATGTTAATAAACCTTTCGTCATAGCTAAAGCTCTTTATTGCGAAATGATCGTAAAATATACACCCAACTCTCATTTGACACGATAGATTCGTTTCTTGAAAGAAAGGAAGGCGATTTAAATGCTATAAAGGAGCTATACTTTGCTCCTTTATATATGCTATATTATTGTAAAGCTGTATTTCCCATTACTTGAAAACCGTGGTGAAAGATGGATTTTAAAAAGTTCATTTAGCTGGAAAAATCGAGTAAAAAGTGATGAAAATTCAGTTTTATGATTGTTTAAAGATACTTGTATTTACACTTATATAATTAACAGTGTAGAGAGTCGCCCGTTCGGTATAGTGGTTAGCGACGCTAACTGCTGTGCCGTTGGGCCTGGGTTCGAATCCCAGAGAAGACCTGGATGTTTGTAAATGTATAATGCCTTCGCGGCAGGGGGGTACTTTAAATAGCCGTCGAGTCGCAAGTCCTCTCGTGAGGTTGGTGGAAGGGGAAGAGAGGTGGGAGGCCCCTAACCGCCACCCCGGGTTTTCCCTCAAAATTGGGGTGAAACCGAGCTAAGTCGTTCTGTCATCTGTAGGGTGCTCAAAGCTACGGCTAACGAAAGCCGTCACTTAGTCCTTTGCCGATCAGGTGGCATTAGTAACAACAACAGTGTAGAGAAAATAATGTCACGCGAATCTAAGTTCCTGTATTCCATAAACACATTGAAAACCCTTTTGGGGAAGGGATTCGGGAATTTTTCAGTTTCTTTACAACATAAGAATAGCAGAAATGTAATACTAATTGCATCGTGGATGTCTATTGTGTTGTAAAATTGGCGACATCCACATTGGTCTGTTTATTACATCCGGGTCATACAATACACGGTCTGTCGAAGACATTCAATCACCTCTGTGATTTTAAAAACTTTATGGTGCTCATCACATTGTGTGAGTGATTATTAACAGCGCACAGTAAGTTAACTCGAGGGTTTTGTACTCAAAGAACCAAACTCCTCCGAAAAGGGTTTAGAGCTACAAATTGGTTCCCCGGGAAATAACCAGCCCCACGTTCACTCTTTATTGAACGAAGTCTTTGTATATATTTCTTTCAGAAGCACACAATAAAATTTAAAGGTAACTTCACAAATGCATACATAGTCATATAATAAAAATATACAAACTAAAACATTAAAAGGAAGCACAAAAAAGGGGGGTGGGGAAATGTTTTAATTTTAAAAAAACACAAAAAAAAGTTTGCGTGTGCTTTTTGACCCACGATAAAAATGATAACTTCAAATTCTGTAATGTTATTTCGGGGCGTTAGGTGAAAAAAAAACAAGGGGATATTAGTATTGTCCATAAAATTATTTATTCATATGTCTGTACTTTTAAAGTATTATTTTTTTGCAAAATATACAATCACTTAGTAAATTTAAATTTTATTCTAAAAAGGGGAAACAATAGGTTTTTAGGGCAAATTTTAAATACGTTAGAAAAAAAATTTTATTTCAATATCTAAAAAAAAAAAAAACCCTAAGCTTGTTCCGTACTTTGTCTCCCAGGGACATTTAAAAATTAAATTGAATTTTGATTTTAAAAATCAACTTAAAGTTTTGATTTGTCTTTGAAACTCTCTTTAATATTAACATTAAAAACATGGTAATTTGTTCAGAAGACCAATCCGGGGCCTTGGTTTAATTTAACAATATTTAATTCTATCCATGAATTAATTTAAGCAAAGGGGTAGATAGTATGACTGGGGGTTTATTAGGAAGAAGGGAAACTAGGTCGAAAAATTTAAAAAAGGGGTTTTTTTTTAGAATATTTGTATCACATAATCTCTTATACTACTCTTTTTTCATTGTATGGGGTTTTGTACAAATATATACGGTGCTGCTGCAAGGAAAGTCTTCTTAATTATATTTTGTTTTCTTGTATTTAAATTATTTAATGTAACTTTTTCTTAATATCTGTATACTTAATTTTGTTATTTTAAATTTTTAATTGTTTAATACTCTTTTTAGACTCAAAGTATATTTAAGTAATGTGATTGATAGAACTATTTGTTCATTGCTATTCTGATTCGCTTAGAAAAATAGAGTTTTATTCTTAAAATCACTGCAAAATTGCTAATGATAATTATACTATTTACTTAGTTCTATAAAAATTTGTCCTTTTTCTACATTTTGTTTAATTTTAGTGTAGGATTTTTCTTACTCTCTCTCTCTAAGCCTATTTTTTAAAAATATTGCATGTTTCATTTTCATGCTTCAACTATTGTTATAAAGAATCCCGCATTCATTTTTGTAGAAAGAGATGGCGGGGAGGGGATTCCACTTAGATCGAAGCTAGGGACTTTACTTTTACGGCGTATTGGTAGGGGGACAAACTCGCATTTCAGAGTGGCGGGGGGAAACATCTCTCCTTTTCTTTTTAGCAGAGTGTTTGTCGCGGACGACCTTGTACAAGCAGGATTTCCGACTCGAGACGAAAAAGCCGAAGGAGCGTTACATACCCGAGCGTGACGTTCATTCAAGTTCACTCTCCAGTAAAACGCGCCAATAGAAGTTATCACTTCAATAACAATAATCTCCAAAAGAAATGCATCGTAAAAATTCAAAGGAAAACAAACCTGAAGAGAGACCTAAATCATAATTTGTGGGATATATATTTGGGTTCAGAAAAGTGATATTTTTTTGTGAAAGTGCAATGTGAAACACATGGTGATCCCCAAGCCCAATACACCCACAGAGACAATTTGGTTTAATTTTTAATTTAATCTATATATATATATATATATTATATATATATATATAATATAAAAAATATATATAATAATATATATATATATATATATATATATATATATATATATATATATATATATAATATCGGAACGCCAGGTTAGTTAAAAACTGAACAATTTCCTAGAAAAGGTTAATATTTAAAATCGGTTCGGTAAGTATCTCTGAACCGTATACCGGTATTAGAATTACTTCAAAAATTCTTCCAATCTTCGATAAGCATATTTCTTAAAACTTTTAAGACGTAGGAGCAAAGGTGAAGGCACAGATCGGTAAACCGAACATTCGGAGCTTAAAAAAAACTAAGGTATACGTTGTAATTTCACTTATTTTTTGTGGAAAAACGATAAAAAAAAAAGAGGTTCTTTAATCCTTTTTGTGATAACGAATATGTAGATTGAACTACTGTTTGATTGGAAAAATTTTGGGCCCAAATTCACCGCGCCTACGGAAGAGGGTTACTGTGTTTTAGGGACTACCACGCTGGGTGTCAATGGGAAAACTGGGTTTTAAGCAAACCCTCCGTCCCCTATCGAAATGTATCAGAGTCCTTGACGTTGGAGCTGTGGATAAGAAGTCCTTTTTTTTTGTAATTCAAAAAGTCCGTGAGTTTAAATTAAAGAATCGGATGAGAGACGAAATCGTCTTTTCGATCACTGGAGTTGCTGCTGTTGACATCGATGATTTATTGCGGATCCAGTCCTGTCGCTAACGACCGGTAAGAGCCAAGGGCCTTGCCTGTCTTCCTGTCAGGGATGATGGATGTTCTGCCGGCAGAGGAAACACTCTTTGGATTTTGAAGGGGTGAAACCCCTGATTGGTTGGGCGGGGGTTTGGGGTTTAAATTGAAAAGAGGGAAATTGAGAGAAAGGGTTTTAAAATAAATTTTTTAAAAGGGGACAATGATTGGGTATTTTCATCATCTTCATCGTCTATATAATCATTAAAAGGGGAAATTGCCTTTTTTTTTTGGTTTTCTTAAATTATTGTTTTCTTTTTACCCGGCCATGGGGGGGGGAATGGGGGTTGCGATTTATTTAATAAACTGGAACTAATTGGGGTAGAGCCTGAATTGTTTGTTTAGGTTTGGAAAAGGTTTAAACATTTTTTTTGTTGTTTTTTTTTTTGGGTAGGTGAGTGGGAATGGGGTTATTTCTTTTGCAGTTGGTTTTTGGGTAGCAGTTATGGGTGGATGTGTGGTCCTTTTTGGGGATTTGAATTTAAAGTTGTTTTGCTATCTGCGCGTAGGAAGTGTTTAGTCTTAAAAGGGGAAAAAAGGGCACTTGGGAAGTTGGCCATGGCCGTATGTCTCAGTTTAAACAGAAAAAAAGAATCATTCTTGATCTGGCATTCACGTTCTGGTGAGCATTCCCATTTAGAATTTTTTGAGGGGGAGTTGTCTGCCGTGTGATTGTTGATTGCATTGAAAACATTGGGGTTTCTTTTTGCCAAAGCCTTCAACTACTATTGAAAAGAAAAAGAGGGTTTTAATTCGAAAATTTTTGGCGTTAACAAAATTTTTTGGGGAGTGAGCCCGTGAAAAGGGAAGAAGTTGTTTAGTTATTTTTCCGGGATTTGGGCCCCCGATCAACTGTGAATCCCAGATCAGTCAGGTCGTTTACAATGTCAGTTGTTTTAGTGTCTCGTGGTAACCCCTTAATGATTACTTTTATGGGTCTTTGTGCTTTTAGTGTAATCGTGTAGTGTGGGAAATTAAGTTTGTCTAGTCGATCATTTAGTTTGTGATACTGCTCAAAAGTGTCTGTGTATAATTTAATATATTGACCATTCATTTTACTTCGTATGTGTGGCATTAAATCTGTTAATGTTTTCATGTGTGTACGGAACTCGTTGGTTATTATTAGCATGGTGGGGGGGAAAAAACTTTTTGGGTGATGTTTTTTTTGCGTGTTTTTTTACGGGGGAAAATGTTGGGCGCTTTTAAACTGTGGGGGGAACAGCTACCTGTTTTTTTTTGAGGGGTTTTTTTTTCAAAAAAAGCATTAAATTTATTGGTTAAGTCAATTTTGAAATTTAAGTCAGGATTTGAGTTTGATCTATGGTTTTTAGATAGCTTTCTTAGTTGAGGGAGGTAAAACCATCCATGCTTTCTTTTCGTTTTATCGAAGTTGTTTTGGGGAGAGGCGAAAATTCAAGTGAATTGTTTTTAACTGGGGTAGGGTTAGGGGTAGTATGAAGGGTACAGTTAGGGGAGTCACAGGGGTGGGGGTGAGAGGTAAACTCCCCTTTCCGCTTATCTTTGGTTGTATTCTTCCAGCACTTTGGTGTTTTTGGACAATATTGGATGATTCGGGTCTGTGAGGCCAGCTTGAATTAAGTTGTTGATTGCTGTACAGCAATATTCGATGGAGATGGAATATCCCTTGATGTCGTTGGCGATTTTCTGAAGTCCTTGGCAGTTTGGGTTTTGAATTGATCTATTGTCAAAGTCCTGGGGCGTCCCGGGTCGTAGGGGTTGGGCTGAAGTTAAATAGAATCCATGATATTCTCAGTAGAGTAGTTTAGTTAGAAGTCGACCCAAGTAGAGGGGTTTAAAATTTTTCCTTATGTGTGGGTCGGCATTCCGTTTTAAAAAGTCCGGGGGGGAGAGGGGGAAAGTTTAAAAAGCCCTTTTCCGGAAAAGGTTTAATTTTTTTTTTCTAGCCTTTAAAAAAAGTTGGTAGAATCAACCCAAACTGAAAAATAAATTTTCAGATGGCCAAAAGTTGCGGTGGGTTTTCCCGGGGCTCGAAACCCCGGATTCGGGGGCGTAAATCGAACCCCCATCTATCGTTTTCCCAGGCCTTCTCTCTGTTTTTTTGGGGAAAAGGTGACTGAATCACAAAACCCCGGGGTTGGGGGGGTAAAGACGGCCCCTTGTTTTGGAAGTAAAGGGTGAACCTGAATTGAGTGTAAAGGGAAAAACAGTTAATTTAATTGTACCTTTCATAGCGCCGGGGCCCTGATGTACCAAGATTAGAGTTTCTTGGGAGGTTTTTTTTTGGGGGAGAAAGAAACGGGGGTAATTTTTGTTGGCTGTTGAGAAATAGTTGATTGAGTATTGAGAAGTTTAGAAAGTAAATGAGATAACATTACAGGATACATTTGTATATGAATTAAGTTTGAATGAAGAGAAAAAATTAACTTCACTCTGTAATAATCGAGATTTAATTTCAAAACATTCGAAAAAGTCAAAAAATTTGGATTAAAATTGGGGCCCATGATCTCCATTAATAATCAAATAGAAAAAGCTCTAAAAATATTTTGTTACAGTTTTCTAAATCTTATTTGAGTGAATTAATTTTTTTTCATGGGGCAAATATAAAAAGAAAAAAAATCAATACCCTTTTAAAAAAATGACGGAAAAGAAAAGGAAATCATTTTTATAAAAAAATAAACGAAATTATCAAAAACCTTACAATTAATTTGTAATTAGTTATTCAATAAACATTATGTTGGCTTTGTCGTACAAATTTTATTCAGCATTAAAAATTATTACCATAAACTATTTTACACACATGGTGTATTATAGATAAGTAAAAGTCTTTTATAATTATTTTATTATTAGTGTGATGTCAAATTTTGAAATTGTTAAAAGTGTGCCACAACAAAGCAAAGTTGAGAATCACTGAAAATATGGGGTTGGTTGTTAAACTATGTAGGAGGCAAATTGAAGATAGAATGTCGGTATAAACAGGAATTCTAACATTATGAGCTATTCCACAACAGACAAAAAAGATACCTCTGCCCTTAAAAAAAAGCCGTGGTTTAAGGGATAAGGGTCATGGCAAAATGTCCAAAGCCCCAGCCCAGCCACTAAAAACCGCCGTGTAAGGGGGGATGCCCCGCCAAATCTGTCGAGAGCCCCCAAAAGTCCTCCCATTTGGGGTGGTGTTAGGTATGGAGGGGGGCCAGTTCAGGTGTCATCCCCCGTCACTTGACCATGGTTCAAAATGACGGGGCCCGCCAAAAACCCCCTGTAGCTGAACAGTGCGACGTTAATTTTTCCCTCCAAAAATAGTGTTGTATTTGAGGGTTTTTTAAAAATGAAGGGGTTATGAAAGACTTCCCGAAAAAAATATCGGACCAGACAGCGGAACCAGTCTCAAAATTTTTGGTTCTGGATCCAATCCGAAACCCAAAAATCCATTGGGCCCTTTAAAAAATTATAATAAATTAGTCAGTGAATAGAACTAAAGCCGCATTCACACCCCAAACATAGTCAACATCGAACATTATAGCCAATCAGAGAATTTTTTTTTGGGCGAGATAAAGTCTCTGATTTGGGAATTTGGACCCCAAACTTTTTTTGACTCATTTGACCCCTTGTCGTTTTTAGTCTTTTGGGGAGACCCCCCTTTTCCCAAATTAAATTTTTTAAAATTTTATCAACTTAAATGTCTTTTGGGCAGCTGTTAAGAGCAATTTTCTTTAAAAAAATTAAAACTTTTTAACTGTAGTGGAAAATTTTTTTTGGGTTTTTTTTTTAAAAACTTAAGAAAAAAAATGTTTTTAAAAATTAAATTTTAAATTTTTTAATTTAAAGGGTACATAAAAAATTTGAGCAAAAATATAAAAAAAGTTTTAATAGAAAGGGGTAATTTTTGGGGCTTCCCCAAAAAGAAATTTTTTAACATTTGGCATCAATTTTTTTTTTTTGACCTTTTAAAATTTCTTCGGTTAGTAGTAACCAGTCTCTTTTTTTTTCCCCTTTTTTTTGTGTGTGTACCATAATCAGAATATTCCAAATCTAGATTCAAAATCTGAGTAGAGGGCATTTAAATGACGTAAGTTCAAAAAACATTATCTTAGCAGATTGTAACAAAATGAGAAACTGGGAAAATTTGTGGCATCCAATATTATACTTCTCTTTAGCTTAATTCTAGCAAATGCTGAAATGATGGTCCTTGTTTTAATAAAATATATGCTTCCACCTTGTAACTGTGCAAAAATTTAACCCTCATTAAATTTAGTAAAAAAAATCTTTTTTAAATAAATAAAAAAATGGTTTCCCCTTTATTACATTTTTCTTTTAAAATTAAAAATCACAATGTGGTTAAATGAGAGCCTCTATCGTAGACCCCCCTTTACACCTCACAACCCCCAAAAATTTTTTACTTTTTTAAAGGAACCCCCTTTTGGGCTCATAGACCCTGGGGGGCTATATGAAACCAATTTTTGGGGAAACACTGGGCTTGACGCTGACGCCTTTTAACCCCCTTTTTGAAGCAAAATATCACGATCGATATTGAGTGAGGGCTATTGGCGACGAACCTCTTAATTTAGGACCTCGGTCAAGCTGCCCCTCCCTTTCCAAACTATCATATCTGTCCGACTTCGAAATTCATCAGATTAATTCTGCGTCCACCCCTTCTATGCGGTAGGTATTAAATGACGTTAGAACTCGATCTCTTGACACGCCGACCATGAGTTCGTGACCACAACCATTAGGCTACCACGACCACTCCTCACCTCGGCACTCAGAATTAATGGAAAAAGTTAACTGTGGTCGCTACAACCACATTAATTGAAGCAATCGAGTGAGTGTGAGGGAATATTAATGTCGCACAATTCATCTACTCGAGGGCTTTAAGTGAGGGACCTCGTAATTTTGAACCCTTTTCAAATGACGAGGATGAAACTTGAGTTGACACGCCCCTCTCCTAACTTCCATACCACACCAACTGGAGGACGTTTGAGCATCGACAGATTTAATGTGCATCGCTCCTCTACACAGCGTCTCATTAACGGTACTGAGCTCGAACTCATGACATGCCAGCCACGATCTTTGAAAAACAAAATAGAACAATTTTTAAAATTCTCAATTTTTTTTTTCATATGTAAAATTATTTTAAAAATACCGTGTGCTATTTAGGGAAAAAATATTTTGGTTCATTATATGCTCAGGATCTTTTACAGAAGTAATAAATTTAGCAGAATAGAATGAAATTCAATTGCGTACGCATAAGTTGCTAATTTAATATTCAGTCGTTACCCGCTAAATTGTTTCTAATTTTGGCCGAAATGGACTACACACAACAAAGGGGTCATAGCGGGCTGACCCCCATAGCCCTTGATATTTTTCGATTGATTATAATCCTATGTATGTATGACGTAAAATTTAATTATGTATTTGGTGTTATAATTATTTATTCAATAATTATAATTTTATATTATTTTTGTTCCAGAAAATCGACAAAATCAAAAGAATATATAGGGCGGCGCATTGGAGCATGATACCAAAGTGGTGGACTTTCAACCCTGGATCCCCCTCCTTCCCCCATCTCCTTTGAAAAATTTTTGTGTGCGCTACTGAATACGGTTATGTTGAATTTTATCGTTTGGTAACATGTTTTCTACAGTACTTAGGTATATGGGATCCTTATTTCTTTGGTTTATTTTTATTATGGTAACCCTATTAATTTTAAGCAATTCGATTTTTTAAAAATATCATTATTCATTTTTATGTTGAATGCTATTTCGTTGCATTTTTTAAAATTTCTGTTGCATAATGGATAGAGAGCTTAGAAATTACTGGTGAATACTATAATTATTTTTTAAAAAGAGTATGCGAGTTCCGTGTCGAATTATTAAGGATTAATAGATTTACCAAATTATCTCTTTTGGGCGATTTTTTTTTTTTAGAGAATGACTTCCTTTTTTTTAACTCTTATTTAAAAGATTTTACTGATTTCGCCCAATGGGGAAATGTGATAAATCTGGTAAAGACATATATAACAACTGTTTCTGAAAAAAGTACTAAATTGGGTGGTCGAATTTTTTACTGTGGATCTTATGGTTTGAATTCCAATTTCTTTGATATTTATTATCAAATTCTTAAGATATTACGTCTTTAAATACCGCTTTATTATTTTTATACCAATTGTAATTTCTCCAACTCCTTACCAATTCATAATAGATACAAAAAGGAACCTTAAGAAAAATTTACTTGTTGGAATGCAAATATTTTGAGGACTTTTTATTTTATTCAGTCCTTTGAGTGGATGCGAAGATGTGGAGGCTGAGATCCTAAAAAAAAAATCCTTATCACACAGGCATACATATACATTTTTTTTTGAATGTAGCAATATTTAAAATATTGTTCATGATTATTGTTCCCCACTCAACACCCAGTCCTCTATGTTCATCTTAATTTCCCAACTAATGTCAATAGAGTAATTTACCATCATTGACGTTGACTCCTGTTGTTCACTGGTTGTTGTAAATTAAATGTAAAATATATAGATGGCGCTGCAAGTCATCTGAGAAATATACTAGCTTGTAAAATTTAGTTATGTAATGTTCTTTGTGCTGTAAATGTCTTCTATGTGTGTCATCCAATAAAGCAAAATGACAAAAAAGATAGACTAATTACTGGATTAAGATAAAAATATTATGGAAATGATCGCTTAACTGTCCAATTGAAATAAGGAATTATTAAAAATAATACTGATTCTTAAACATGCAACCATTCTAAAAATTCTATGAATGCAGTTAAAAATATTTGTAAAGGAATATCAAAAAATACTTTACCAAAATGGCAGTGTGCATGATATTGATTAAGAAATGAGCAATAAGTAACATCAAACTTTGAAACTACACTAGGGCCGCTGACGAAAGTCCTCTTAGTTTTAAAACAAAGCTAAGTGATGAAGACGACACCTTGATGGTACCTCACTCTCTAAACTTCCATAACACGTCAACGGGAGGATTTAGAGCGTCGAAACGTTGAATGTACCTCAACTTCTGTACAGTAAGGATGTTCAGAGCCATCAGGACTTGAACCCGTTATTCAATAGCACCGGCGATGAGTTCGTTATTAGAAATATTTGAATACCGAGGCCCTTATATAATGAATTGATTGATTGATTGATTGAATATTAACGTTGCATTGTTCAGCTACACGAGGGCTTTTGGAGACGGACCACGCAATTTTGAACCATGGTCAAGTGACGTGGACGACACCTGAGCTGGCACCCCTTCTCCTAATTACCACACCACACCAACGGGAGGATGTTTGAGCTCTCGACAGATTTAGCGTGCATCGCTGCCCTACACGGCGGGTCTTTAGTGGTATTGAGCTCGAACTCGTGACAAGAGGCAAGCCATGATCCGATACCAGTGGCGCACACAAGGGGGGCTGGGGTACGGATCCCCCCAAAAAAACCCTTGATTTTTTTCCCGATTGACTATAATTCTAAGTATATAGTACGTAAAATTTAATTAAATATTTGTTATTAATGATTAATTTTATTAATTAATGCTAATTATTTATTCAATAATTAGTTTTTATTGTGTTTTGTTCCCGAAAATCGACAAAATCAAAAGGAGACTGATACAAGAATGGTGAACTTTCAACCCCGCCACAAATTCATTTTTTTAAAAAAAAAAATCTGTTTTTCTGAATCTTATTCACTCCTTTCCCCTCCAAAAACGCTGAAGCCTATCTTTTATCGCTTTTGTCGGGGTTAATTTCTGCCATATTGTATCCTCTGTAATGGCTTCCAAACACGCATATTACATAGAATTAAAAGTTGCAATAAATTAAGTAAAAAGAGGCTGTATCCAGAACCGCATATTTTTAAAAAGTACCCGTAGTACGCGCAATTTGCGTTGTGAAGAAAGGATTTGGGTATTTTGTTTGCAAACTTAATAGAGAACGTGAATCTATTTTGCATGCACAACTTTTAATTTTCTTTTCCATTTTTTAATTGTGGAGCCCCAAGGCTCCGTGGAGCGCAGATGACCACTGGTATAGAGCATGCAAGGGACATTCTGGGGAGGGCAATTGCAACTCGCAACATTCCTTCAAGAACCATCCAAGGCCTGAAAACAAAATTGCTGAAAGAGTAGTATAAATTGTCACAGG
Organism: Trichonephila inaurata madagascariensis; assembly: GCA_019973955.1. Classification (NCBI taxonomy): domain Eukaryota; kingdom Metazoa; phylum Arthropoda; class Arachnida; order Araneae; family Nephilidae; genus Trichonephila; species Trichonephila inaurata. The sequence goes on from BMAV01018189.1 coordinate 138,571, forward strand.
GAAATCGAACCCCCTTTTTTCCGTGTAAAACCCGGGGAGAGCCCGTATTTCGTAAGGGGGGGAGGGATACCTTCTATTACCCCATTTGTTATGTTCTATTCTGCAACTGCTGTTTCATACCTTCCGACTCCGCTGGATGTTACACACGATTACGAGTGTGTATTTTAACAGTTGAATGGTTATTTTTTTTGCTTTTCATTAAAATCTGTTGAGTTGTTCTACAGATAATTGACAGAATCCAAAAATTCTCTTAATTTTGAACACCAGTGTATGTTTCCTCGCTCAAACCATCTATTCGTTTCTTATATTTAAAATTTTTCCTTTGAACAAATTTTAGAGAAAAAAAAATAAGGTGGGGGGAGGTCATTTCTAATACCTATTGAAGAGAAGGGTACTTTATTTTTTGGTGTAAGAATTTTACTTTCACTAGGCTATTTAATAGTATATGTCCCTGAATCTAAAAAATATCTTAAAAAGTTTCATTTTTGGTATTGTAACCCGGGCTATCTGAACCTTTTAGATATTTTGGGGTTTTCGGGCGGAAACATTTTGGATGCATTAAATCACGAGGCCCCCCCAATTTTATGCCATCTGCCGCTCCCTCATTTTCCGGTTAAAAATGTTCCCCTGGGTTTTTTTAGATGAGAGGGTGACTTATCCTGAGGTGCCCAGTATTTTTCCTTCTCCCAAGGGATTTACTGTCTTGATAAACACGGGTGTCATGACCCCGGGGTACCCTAGTAATCCTTCTCTATTTTCGACAATGTTTGGCGCAGTATAGTCAAAATTAGCTCTTGCGGCTTAAAACTACACAATCATTTCCTCATTCACGATGTTCGTCACAAAAGGCCATCGAGTTTGATAAGAGAAGTGGGATTGAGTGTTTAGTAACGTTGCACTATAAGGCAACAAGAGGGCTATTGGTGACGGATGTCGTAATTTTAATCATGGTTAAGTGCTGAGGACCACACATGTACTGGCATCCACATCTCTGAACTTCCACACCCACGCCAATGGGAGGAGATTGAATCTCGACAGATTTAATTTGCATCAGTGTCTCTACACGGAGGATCTTCAGTGGCATTAGGACTCAAACTCATCACATGCCGGCAGCGAGTCCATTACCATGACCCCTTGGATACCGCGGTTACCCCCATCAAATGACAGTTCATCCCTAAGTACTTGAATTTTTTTGAGAGTCGAATATTTTTTTTTTTTTACTCATGTTTATAAAAGTATGAATGAAAAATTTACAGTAATTTAATGTAAAAATTAAATTTGACCCCATTTTTGGGAAAAAAAAATTAACTAAATAAAACGAATCAATAAAGCCTAAAGCGTACTATGCCTATATAATTGACGACCTCAAAGTGGAATGGTCCCACAAGAAATTTAATCCTTTCTTATTCAAGAAAAATGAAGATTTTACTCTCAAAATTTATCCATAAAATAAGTGAGATATATTAAACATACCTAAGAAAATATGAGAGATTACTTCTGTAATTTAATAAGAAATCCAGAGTTTAGAAAATAAGACACAGTTCTTCCTTCAAAATTGCCGCTCCAAACAATATGTTAGGCGCTGTTTTAGGATAAGTTCTACCATAAAACTTACTATGGGAGCGCTGCAGTCATTAGTTCCCTTTTCTTTTTCCGGTTATTGCAAAATCACTAAGGTGTTTTAGAAAAGATACTTTAAAAATCCTGAATCTGGAATCTACAAATCATCTTCTATCCATATAGTTCAAAAAAAGTTTTAAAAATTTGCATTAGAAGTTTGAAAAACTCAGTTAAATTTCGATGTTTTCCCGTAGACCGAAAGTAGGATTGGAAGTCATTCGGTTTCACCTCAATGTTGATGTTTACAAAGTAGAATTTGTCTGTAATTTCTAGTTATGCTTATGTTTTCCTTTTTTTGTGAATGGCAACATTGTACTTATTAGTTCCCTGTAGATTCTCGTGTTTACATTTGTAATCTGAGGTGCAGTGTGATAAGATTTAACGCTGCCGTGTAACGAGCTTCTGCCGTCTAGTTTTATTAAATAAAGTTTAGGCACGGCTAAATTAGTTGCGCGCGCATCTAGTTTAGGCATGGCTTTAAGACATTGGAATTTGACCTCACATTTACCATCCTATTAAGCGATTTAATTGGTGGGACTAAAAATAGCATTCTGATAAACAAATGTCAAAATTTAATTAAAAGGACGGAATGACCGTGGTTGTTGATTGGTCTTAGCATTGAAACTTGCTGGCATTGTTTTCATTTGGCTCCATGTTCGAGCCCTGATTTCTCTCAAGATGTCGAACTCGTCCTTTGACCATATTTTATTGTAAAAACTATTGTGTCTGCTGAAAGATATAACTAGAAAAAGTGAAATAAATTTGCAAATAAGGTCAGAATTAAGATAATTTTTCATGAGAAAAGGTAGTTGTGTACAACGATTTAACAAGTTATTAAAGTGTTAACTTTTTAATTATTTTGCCCGAAGGGAAAAAAAAATCAAAAAATTTCACTGACAAAATTTTTTGAATTTATGAGAAACTAATTTTAAAAACATTAATTTTTTCTTAAGAAAAAGTATTTTCTGTGAAGCATTATTTATATATATTTCGTTCAAGGGGGACTTTTATATAAAAATAACTTTGAATTTTTTATTTAAGTATATTCTTTTAACTAGTAAATATAAGAAATGCTTAATCTGTATATTTATTAATGAAAAAAAAAAAATTTCTGATTTTGATAGAAATCTTTTTTAAATAATAAATTTCTCATTGATGTGTGTATTAATGTTATAAAATAGAAAATATTGAAACTGATTTAGAGTAAACTGAACAATAATAAGTTTATCTTAAGTAATTTTATGTAATTGTTAAAAATTTTAAAGTTTATATAGCGATCTTTTTAATTCTGTGAAGTGACTATATCTCACTTTTAGATTAATCCTTTCTTGTATTTCAGTTTGATATTCCTGTTGTTGAGACTTGACCAAGACATCTGACTTCTAAATTTCAGAAGTAAAAATTTAATTAGTATTCTCTTCAAAAATAAAAAAATAATAATTATGATTTAAACTTATTTTAATTAGCAATAAAAGAAATTGATTTTGTAAAAAGCAGTGTTTTGTCAAATTTACATTTAAAATTATTCTTTTATTTTCTCAAAATAAAAAAAAAATCAAGTGTAGTATAGGGGGGGGGGACTTTGGATTTGACGATTTTTATCTAAATGTCATGGTGAGATAATGAATTCATTCTAAAATAAATAATAAAGAATTCTGAAAAAAGTATCTTAGCGACCATTTTAGTCGCTAAAAAAAAAGAACTGCGCCAAGTGGCCACCCTATACTACACTTTAACCAGTAATTCTTACCTTTTACATTGAAACTGATCTTAAGTTTATTTAATTATAAATTTGTATTTGTATTGCACTTCCATGCCAGAGGTCCGGGGTTCAAATCCCAGGCTGGGCAAGGTCGTCTCAGTCTTTCATCCCTTCAGTGGGTTGATAAATGAGTACCCAGCTTGCTTGGGAACTAAACACTGAGGGCTTTTGTTTCTGACTGACCACTTGACCAAAACATCTACACATGCATCCCACCGCCTAAGGTAATGTAAACTGGGATAGTACAACTTTGTCCTCGTGGGCTGTTGCTCTACTGAATTCAGTTCAATAATAAATATATAGCTCTTTCTATCTTGTACCTTCCTAACTTTATCCCCTCAAAATAAATCTGCATTACTTTAAAAAAAGTTTTTTTTTTCTGTAAAAAAAAATTGTATAATTTAGTTTTTTAAATTTTATTTATAGCATTTTACTAAGTTTTTAAATGTTTTTTAGCAATAATAAATTTGTATCATGGATATATATATTATTAAATAAATTTTTTCTCTATTAATCATTTAATTTTAAGTATTCAATCTTTTACAATCAAAATATTTGTCTAAAAGCAGTGTATATATAAACACTTGAATCTCATTTTCTATATAAAATACTTTTCCATTGTATTTCCAAAAAATATCTTGCTAAAAGTTGACTTAAGGCTATATATATTGAAGCACAATTAAGTAAAGAGTGAACTGAATAAAATATTTATTAATAAAAGTGTAAAAGAAGCATGATATTTTTTATTCAAAATAAAATCTTCAATTTTTTGCATAGTTGCAGATGACTTTTTCTTTTATCTTGCATTCAAAATTTCTGTTTCTTTACATTTATGGCATTCAAAGTTGCGCATAGTACTTGAAAATATTGTACCAAAGAATCTTTTGTTATAAAAAATCCTACACTTAGAGAAGAAAAATAAATTCTTCAATGAAATCTACAACAGTTTTCACATTATAATTATTAAAGAGGGATAAGTCTTTCTCTTAAACAAGTGTACCAGTGGCATAATGTGCATCCCCACATCACGGAGAGGCCCAAGTTATAGGTTATAGAAGTTATAGCTTTGCAATCATTTGTAAGATCCAGCTTGGGGCCCAAAACCTGACTTTGCAGAAATTGCCCTAATATTCACCATTACACCACTGAAGTGTACAATTGTAAAAATAGGGAACAAAAACCACAAAAGCAAATCCACACTATCTATTAAAACAGTAAGGTCACTTGACTGTTATTGTGCATTGTATTTCATGAGATTTTTTCAAATCGAAGCTGGTAGCTTTTAAGTAATGTGAAATCAAACTAATACTTAGAGTTTGATAAGGCTGAAGTTTTGAAATTGATATATTTAATTCACAATTGTGCACTTTGTGTTTATTTTAACATTTATATTTATTCAAACTCTATGATTTCAGTTGGAACATAAAACCCATTTTGAGTATCTGTATTATAAGTTCATTAACATAATCTGTTGAACTATTGGAAATGTCATGAAAAAAAAAAAAAAAAGTGAGTAGCTTGTATAAAATGGAGATCTAAAGAGGAACTACCAGAACACAATTTTGTAGAGGCTGGTGAATATCAGTGAATAATAGTAATCCTGTTGTATTTATCAATATACTGTATAAATGTAGAAAAAACATTTTCATATTTTTAACTATATTTTTTATCAGAATTGTATGAACAGCTCATAAGGGAAATTTAATTCAATTTTATATTAAAAAAAGATTGAATGAAATTTATAGATTTAACATGGTTTGGAATTGAAATTTATATAAAAGGAATATTCTAAAGTTTTAAGAAATACAGACAGGTAAATATATTCATTATTTCTATCACATTTTATATAAGTTAATACAGTTCCGAAAAAAAATTTATCATGCATGTGATTTGCTTAGAGAAACAAACATATATCTATAAATTATTCTGTAAAAATAAAATTTTTATTCTGTTTTAACTTTTTTCTTAGAAATTGTTTATTTTTGTCCATCTTGAATACTTAACAAAAAGTCAAATAAATGAGAAAATTATTGTATATCTTTATTTGAGTATGATAAAAAAATGAATTTTCTGTACAAAAGAACTTATATGAATCATTGGAAAAATATGTATAAAAGTTAACTGAAAGTGTGAAATGGCAATGAGTGAAAATTCATAATAACTCGTAGATTTTTGAAAAGGATAGTGACAATATTTCTTATTTGTTCTTGATAAGCATAAAAGGGCAGATAATGGTATATAACAATTATATAAAATATTAGGGTTATTATTTTTCTTAATCTGCAAATGAAAATATTTAATAGAATGTGAAATTAAAATTATTTGCTTATTATTGATTGCAGTAATTTAATGATGCAATCAATGATTATAAAAATGAAGAGAATAAATAGTTATAAACTGCTTACTTAACTGATATTGCAGTTATTACATTGGAAATTATTAAAGAAATTAATATAACTATCAGTGTCATGTAAAGGGGCTTATGCATGTTAAATCCATCACACACACAAGGTTCAGAATACCGTATTTGGTGTGGAAGTTGGTACTAGCAAAAATATAATCATCATTTGACCAGGGTTAAAAATTGCTAGGTTCTTCATCACAATAGACCTCATGTTTCTTCAAAATATTATGTTAATTAAACAACCAACGTAATTATCTATATAATACTAACTCAGTAGTGCAACAGCCAATAGAGATGCAAGGTCTACTATCCCTATCTCAGTTTCCATGAACTTGGTCACTGAGGTGCATAAGCAGATATTCCGGTCAGGTGATCAGTCTGACATGTTTCAACAAATAATTGTGATTAATTTTTAGTTTTTGAAGATATGGAAATTAAAGTTATATGTATTAATATGTTATATATATATATATATATATAAATTTTTAGAACCATTAATGATGAAATATAATTCTAGAAAATTTAGAACCAATCTTTGCTAGAAAATTATTACTTTAATTTTAAATTTGAAAAAAATGTAAAAAAAATTACTTGTTTGAAAAAAAAAATGAAATCTTTTAACATGTCTTAAGCAAGCAAATTTCAAAGCTTTATTAATATGATACATTTCTTTTTAACAGATTAAATCCTACACAATAAATTTGCCATGGGTCTTAAAAAGTATCTTATAAATTCAAGTTTTCTTTTAAAATGGAGAGCATATTTTGTTCCTGAAGTGAAATTGCAATCGAATGATCAAAACACTTCAACAAATGAATTTCTATCAAATAAAGAATTTAAAAAATCTCAAATTAATGAGCCTGTGGAAATGCCTGGAGAATATGACTGTTGTGATGATTCTTGTGCCAATTGTGTATGGTTTAAGTATGTAGTTGATGCTAAATATCGTTATAAAAATAATAAAGAAGAAATGCAGAAGATTTTGAATTCTGTTCCTCCTGATAAAAGAAGTTTTGTTGAAATGGAATTGCGTAAAGATGACTGACATTTAAAAAAATTTTTTATCTAAAAATTTCAATGTAATTGAATAAAATATATGTGGCTGGAGAATTAGATTCTTTTAAGGAAGTATGCTTCAGTATAATGAATCAACAAGAATCTGCTGGTAGCATCTAATATCTGATATTGATTGCCATATATATTGAGATTATGTCAACATTTTGAATTGGAAAAGGCAACTTTTATGTATATTACATATTTTTGAATGATGCTAATAACACAAGAAATGATTTTCTGAATTGTGAAAGAAGTCTCAAGTTGAAAAATGTGCTCGACTTTTAGCCATTCATTTGATTAGTAATAGCCGTTGGAAATTTTTCTATGATGAATTTTCATCTCTTAGCATGAACATGAGTTATGTTTGGAGGTTAGGTACTCTAGATGTATCTAAAAAATATTTCTACATGCAGTTTGGTGTTTGTTTGTGGTAGGAGAGGATGTGTGTGTGTGATATCTAACAGATATCTCTTGCATCTTTTTTCCAACAACATTTTGAAATTAAGTTATTGCATTTAAAAGTGGTCACCGAGATTACATGATATATTGCTTGTGTGCCAAATGTTTTGTTTTTAATACATGAAATAGGTTTCTGAGACTAATTGACAAGTTTGTAAAGTGCTAAAAGTTATTTAAAAATAGATATGATTTTTTTTTCTAAAGAAATTTTATGTGACCTACATTTTTTATATAGATCTGATATCACTGTAGCTAAGAAATAGTGCAAAGAAGATAGTTTAAAAATTATTATTTTAGATGGAAACCAAATTTATGATTTGGGTTCTAAAACTGATTATTTTATTACCATCATTCTCAATTCTTTAATCAAATAATTCAAGATATTTTTATAAAATATGTTTCTTATATTAATTTGTAATACATTTTTCAAATTAACTTAGCTTTTACATAAATAACTATTGATTCATTCATTAGTGTTAGGAAAAAAGTTGCCTGCATTTTGTCTAGTACTTTTTGTTTTTTGGTTTGATTTTTGTTACATATGTGTTAATATTTTTTATAATACTCATATATAATTTTTTTAATGATATATATATATATGATTGTATAAAAAATTATTTTCAAATGATAGTAAAAAAAAATGGTACACATTAGGCCATTGATTAGTAAATTGACAAAAATTTAGAAAAGTTTGTACCAAAATTTCCAGAAGATTTTGAAAAATTTTTCCAATTTATAAACAAGATTACTGCTTTTGAGCATAGGTGAAAATGTTCTTTTTTTTTTTTTCATTATTGGCTAACAATATGACAAAAAACAATTGACGGCTTAATATGTAAGCACTGAAAAATATTCACATAACTTGTATTTTTTATACAAATATTACTTCATTTATTTTGATAAGATATAAGCTTGCTTGTAAAAAAAACCCAAAGAAAGGTTCTGAATTTTAGTTATATTACTAAGTTTAGAACATGTAAGTACAGATAATATTTAAGTGCAACTGTCTCCATATGAAACATTGTGAAAGGCATCGCAAATACATAATGTACTGTTTTTAAATCTAAAATATATCGTATGAATTAAATTAAATAAAACTTGTGTAATTTATTAGTTTCATTAACATAATTTTAATACTTGCAATTTTAGAGCCATAAGAAATTATGTATTGTGATGATAAATATGTAATGCAGAAAATCATTCCCAAAGAAAGAAATATGATAAAAATAAACCTCTTAAATTATTTAAAGAGAAAAACAATGTTCTTTGTAGACTGCTCTAGTCTTTGCATTTATATTCATTTATGTATTAAGAAATAATTACAGAACTTTTACTTTTATGTTTTATTAATGCATCAACCATTATTGAAATATATATATATATTTGTATTTCATCTGTTGAAAGAAAATGATTTCCTTGTTCCTAGCTGAATTCAACTCTTTTCAAACTTTCATACCTTACTTTTTGAATGAACTGGGAAAAAAAATGAGCTTATGACTAGATTAAACTAAAATTCTTTTATTAAAGTAAAGAAATATTAACCAGTTTCTCTCATTTCTTACGAATGATGGAGGTAGATGGAAGACATAGATCTAAATGATATATATCTTCCAAAGCATTATATTTTATATAAGACATAATAATAATTAATGCTTATAGACTGATAGAAAAAATGTAAACGTATATAATTACTTTGAATACTTCAGTGATAAAATAAATTGCTAATAAGAATACTGTTAATACTGCAGGTTATATTTTTCTATATTAGTACTGTTGTGTACCAAAAACATGTAGCATTTATCTGTGAACTAGTTCTCCAGTAATTAACATGTGCTACAGTACCATAAATATATATATATATATTCATTTATTCAACAAAATGAAAAAGAAATGCTACATTAAAAATTTTGCATTACCATTCCCTCTTAACCCTTTATCGACCGACGGTACTTATAAGTACCACTCACTTTAAAATTACATAGAATAACCGTTTTTACGAATATTCTGATGATACTTGGCAGAAATATTCTTTGAATTCCACTCTTCCAAGATATATGGCAGCATGGGTTCTATGATGAGTATTTTAGCGATGAAAGCGAATAGTTTTAAGCAGAAATTGTGTTTTCAGCGGATAGCGAAGATTAACTATTTTTTCTGAACAAAAATGACAATGTCAAAAGGTAAGACTCTTACTTTTTTGGTATGTTAATGAAGACCTTAGAAAACGATTTGACTATTTATTTTAAGTGGACAGTGTGTGTATAATTAATTTTACAGTTGAATATCTTTAATTAATTAATTAGCTCTAACTAATTAAATTTCCCAAAGTTGAGTATTTTGTTTATGTATATCCCTTAGTTTTCAATGTAGTAATTAAAAAAAATTGCATTAAAAAAACTGCAGCAAATCATAATGCGGTCGATAAAGGGTTAAAATGCAGGGTGATTAATTGTTTACTAACTTTGCACTTTAAAGTTATGCAAGGACTAATATTGACAGACTTCTTAACACATGTGGGTTGTGAATTTCACAGAAGTGTAGTAATTCTCTAAAATTGTAATGCATTGATAGTTACTTCATTTTCCTCAACAAAACTTTTTTTATTTATATGCTACTTACTCTCCAGCACAAATCTATTAAATTTGAACTTTTACCTGACATTTGCAGTAGTGACAGGCTGTGAAAAATATAAGTACGTTTCTTGCATGCAGTGTGTTAATTTGGAAATGCTGTCAAGTTTTGAGGACAACACCTGAGCTGGCATCTTATTATTCAAACTTCCATACCATGTCAGTGAGAGGCATGCAAACTTCAACAGATTTAACATCCATATTAACCACTTTTCAGTGGCACAGGAACTTGAACCCATGATTTAATAGAACTATGAGTGAGGGAAGAGAACAGTGATGACATGCAGCATTACTCCATCATAGGCAACCTTCACCTCTTACCCAGTATAAATATTAGCAGTGAGATTGAATATACATACACCTTTTGACCAGTGTTTTTTTTTCTTTCATTTCTTAAAAGTTTGAGGCTTAAAATTTTTACTCCTACTGTGTACAATGACTTTGAAGTTATAAGTGGTAGAGAAATCCTGTAGCTTGAGTTGATAATTGTTGTAGCCAAAGATCTGGGGGTGTCATTCACAGAGAAAGTCAAGTTTTGGTATACCCAAAGACCATTAAGGTTGTGGAACATAAAATGATATAACTGCAATTGAATTCAAAAACAAGAACCCTTCTCTTCTCCAAAACATTGCAATCAGCTCAATTTTTCACTGTCTGTAAAAAAACGTGTCTGTGCTACAAAAGCCCATGCTCATAGCAGTAATGGACTGGTTTGATCATATGAAAAGTGATGTTTTTTAATAATAGCTTTTTCTAATTCGAGGAGGTTTGAATATTGGGTGGTCAGTTAAATACCATGTCTCAGTAGGACCTAAATTTACAGTTAAATATCCCGATGGGATAGGGTACATTTAGTGTAGACAAAAGCACAGGGGATGTACTTAACTTTATAAGAGCTTAACTGTGAAAGGAAGTAATTACATTGTTTTGGAAGAACATTTGCTTAATTTTGGGATCATTCACTAGTGTGATTATTTAATGCATGAGGACCCTACATACAAGGCCTTCACAGTTTCTTAATGACCCAAACATAACTACTATAAAGTTGTCTAGTAATTCTGTAACCCCATAGAAAAAGAACCATCTTGAAAAACAAGGTTCATGTGAAATGACTTAGCAATGTGAACAATTTAAAAGAGATACTGAAGGCTCTAAATAACCATGAACTCCGCTTCTCTAACCTCTCTGAATCCATGCTCAAATGACGGTGTATGGTGATACGTGTAAGAGCAACATGATAAAATACTAACTGTAACAAAATATTTAGAATAAAGCACCTGGATGGGTAGATTATTATTTGTTTTACTGCTCTTGTAAATATTTCTTTTTGTTGGCACTGTAATTAACAATATAGAATAGTTTTCCAAGAACTCTTGAGAAAAGAAAAGTTTTGAATATTTCATCATGAAAAATTGTGATATCTATATTTTAAAAATCAGGAGAATTGTCTTTAAGGTTACATGAAATATTGAACAACAATCAAAAATAATGGCAAGTAAGATGTTTTTCAAATATACATATATTGTGTGTGATTAAAACCTTTATATATAATTACCATTGCCAAAAGACAACTTAAATCATAAAGAAAAAAAGCTAATAAATGAAGTACTTAATCTTTTATTGTCATATATGCTTTATTGTTATTTTACTTAAAATACATTTATTGTTAAATTTGCAAATATTTTTCACATTTTACTCTTTATATGGTTCTTTTTTTTTAGAAACAATAACTTTGACAATTTCAATTTTTAACAGTATCTTTAAGTTTATTAATATGATACAAATTGTGAGCATTATTAGCAAGTTGAATTTTATTCACAGTTTATGAAAGTGTAAATATTTTTATATGTTTATTGCAACAAAATTTGCTTTTATTTACCACTTGAATTGAAAGCTTTATAAAATTTTATTCGTTTTTTTAGAATCTTAAGCTATCCACCAAATATTCTCATTTCGGATTACCTTAGATGTTGGCATTTAAAGAACTTTTCTCACCTTAATATTTACATTTAAAATCTGTTATATCATTCTCCTTATTAATATGGAATAAAGAACTTTAATTTGTGTGTGTGTGGTTTTGATTAAATTATTAGTTTTATAAAACATTTGCAGAATAATAATGCATTTTTATTAGAGTACATATAAATACATAGTATAAAATAACAAGCACAGTAAAAAAAAAACATTGAATACAGTATGATTTGGTTGATTTTATAAAATAGGATGGAAAAGAACTATATAAATCATCTTGTATATAATCGTAAATGTTTTAAAACTCACAAAACATAACTTAATAACTAAAACTTAATTAAACTGTGAAGTTCAAAGAAGTTTTCTTTTATACTTAAAGTTATCATGTTTTAAAAGCTAAGTAAAAATATTCTAAAACAACTAGAAACATAGATTTCCATCTTGGGAATAATTTTACTACAAAGAGTAAATTTAAAGAACAGTGAAATATTTACTAAATCCAAATCTGCGATCTGTTTTAACTGATATAGTTGTTGAAACTTACATAAATAGATATCATATCAATTAGGTGAATAACAGTAAAAAATAGACATGAACTACATTGCTACTAGAATTACTACATAATATGCAGTAAGTAATATATAAACTATTTGCTTCATCCAAACTGATCAAAGCTTTGTTTAAAAGAAAAAGATTTGATTTAAATTTCTATATTAAACAATAAAAAATGTTTCTTTTACTTTTAATCTCAAAAAATTACAAATGTAAATGTAAACAAGACAACAAAATGTGTGTCATGTTTACATTACCTTTCATTTATGAAAGCACTGCACGAAGTGGAGACTGTTTATCACACTTATATATTATATCCAAAATCAGCTATATTCATAAGAGTTTTATTTCAATGTCACAAACAGAGGTTTGTGATTTTAATAAAATGAATTACAGGAAATTAATAAAATGAATTACAGGTTACAATATGTCCCCATTAATAGATATTTAAGATATATAATTACCCTGATTTCCTTCCTGTTATACAATTCAAAATATTTAATTTTTAGGTACATAATAAGCATAGCTCAATGGTTTTTTTGGATTTAAGTACAGCTAACCAACTCTTAGCTGAAATGGTTGGTTAATTAGAATTAAATAAAAGCACAAAACATAAGTGCATCAAAGTATTATGTCCTGACACAAGTATGCCCACCGCTTGACTGAACAGGAAACAAAAAAATTATAGTTGGAGACAAATATGTTGCAACAAGAGTTAATGAAAAAATTTTGTTCAGTTAATAGCTTTTTAAGAGAGTATTTTACTGTTTGTAAAAGTTACAAGAATATTTTTCTCACATCACAATTTAGTAAATAAAGATCAATTTTTTCCCAAGCTCGGTTTTTGAAATCATACATATCCAAATGCAGTTGATGAAGTAAACTTAAAGATGATGCATCATCTCTGTTTTTTTTAAATACCCATACATTTATTTTACCAATGCAATTTCCTTTATTAATCACTCATGGCAGCAATTCTGTTTGCCATATCTAAAAAAAAAAAAAGATTACTTTTAAAATGATTTCATACTACATATCTATAATAGAATCATTAGACCGTAAAAAATGGCTTACTTTCAGTTATAGCTGATATGTATTCCAATGCACTGAAATCATCCACTTTGAGAAATAGACGACCTTCATCACAACCTCTTCCTACAAAAAAAATGAAAATGTGCTTATTTACAACCAAGTAACTATTATAATATAGGAATATTTTTAGATAACTGTATTGTTTTTAATATTTAGCTCAAATCATAAAAAAACTTATTGAAGTTTGATGGAGTCGCAAGTTTGAGGGTGGCAAACAGTCTTGGAGACAATGGTTAGTTTCACAATGAAATCACTTATTCATAAATTTTTTTTTTTTGCTTAAAAATCTGAGCAATTTAACACAAATTAGACAGGAGGTGATATTTTACTTCTAAATCAAGCTAATAATTGACAGTACTAAATAAGGTATCCTTCTTGAGTTCATTTACTATGATGATTTTTTAATATTGAAAAAAAATCGCAGAAAATATCTACTAAAACTTCCTCTGTTCAAGTCTTAAATAACTTCAAAACATACTTTAAAGGGACACGTATGATTCAATTGACAAGTATCGGTCAAAAATTTTAATCTGAAATTATTTTTTATATAATTTTTTATAATCTCATAAAATTTGAAAGCTCCCAGTTAAAAAAACTCCAGAGTTATAATAAATTTTATGCTTTTTTTTATTCACATCTTAATGGCACAATAAAAATTTGATACAGATTTAACCCAGAAATAAAAAATAACTATACTCTGTTTCACCTCAAGTTGGCAGCGTTGGGAAAGGTAGGGAATGTAACAATCCGCTTGAAAAAGTAGTTCCAAGTAGTTTTGGAATTTAAATCAAAACAAATGCACAGAAAATTGTGAAAAAGTATCATGTATTATAGAAATTGTGGGTTTAAAGATATATTTTAAGTTAATCACATCTTAAAAGCATTTCTTCTTTAATACCTGTGAACGAATACAGTTGAAAACAACAACTTGACTTTTGGCTGACAACAACCATTTGGCTTAAAAAACCGGTTTTCAAGGTTGCATTCTTCCAAAGTATTTGCGCCAAATCAAAGCCATTTGCTTTGCGACTTGATAGTCAATTAATCAATATTTTTAAACATATTGAAATGCAAACCCTTAAATATCTCGATTAAATAAAATGCTTATACTATTATCAAAAAACCTCATACAATTTTAAAGAACAAATTTTTCAAGAGCATTTTTTTTTCTTCTCGCCAAATATGGAGAATTTTATTTGTTATAGTCACACTCTTCTCCTAGAGTAACCCCGTAGCGGCTGTAAATAGGTCATCGTACCCTTCCCAGCGCTGCCAACTTAAGGTGAAACGGAGTATAGTTTATATCTTCATTTAAAATGCTAAGGCATTTTTCTATTGTGCTTTGATAATTGTGCTACCTATTGCTATTAATACACATAACAAAAGATGAACAGGAAAAGCTGAAATATATAAAAATATGCTATGAAAGCAAAGAAATTTCCTCCATCCTTTGGTTACAACTCATTCAACAATTGCATTAATGAAGAAAATGATTAAACTTCCATATTTTTATTACTTAATTTCTTGTTATGGTTTGGTGATTGTGATTTCACTTGAATTGAAATTTTATGAATAAATGTGAAATTGAAAACATTTTACAAAACTGAATAATTAGTAAAATAAAAACTTATATAATAACATTAACAAATGCAAATTGGCAATTATAAATATCTTGCATACCGCAAAAAGAGTAAAATAAAGATTTTAAAAAGAAAGGCCCCAAAAAATGTTGCAAAACCAAAAATAAAAAAATTATTCACTAAAATTATGGATACAGTTTAATTTTTTAAGGTACTTGGTTTTTTTTATCTAAAAATATCACTGCAAATACCATAAAACTTCTTAATGCCTTCATATACTATCAATTAAATCTGTTCATGATACTTTAAGAGCATGCAACTTACCTATGTCTGTATTCAATGGAATTTTCCCTAAAAAGGGAACTTTCATTTCCTCAGCCATTTTTTCTGCACCACCAGTATTTGGAGGAAATATTTCTGATGGAACCTGAAAAAAAAAAACAAATTATATGACTTCGAATTAAATAAATTTTCACAAGCCTATTATTTTTCATTGGATCAAATGTATTATTTTTTAATAGTAAAATGGTTTTCTTATCATGTGTTAATTATATTAGCATTATTATTAATAATAAATATATTATAGGCAAATAAAATATAAAATAACTTTTTCTACTAGATAAGTTTGTATCTTGGAAATGAAAATAGTATAAAACTACACACAAAATGCTAAATACGCAGTACACTAAAATTACTTTTCTCATTCTAGGAAGTGTTTGCATATTGAAAATTAACTTATGAAAATAAATGAATGAAAGCATGCATATTTGGAGAAAAACATTATTGATAATTTCTTCTTAGAGAGAACAATATATAGTATGTTGAAACAGAGAATAAATTTCACAATCATCGTTCTTTTGAATTATTTATAAAGCATGTATGCCATAAAAATAGCTGTTTATGTATATAACAGTTATATAGCAAAAAAAAACAAGATGAAAACACAGAAACCTTTACAAAATTAAATGATTATTGCATATGTCCAGTGGTGCACACAAGGGAGGGGTCCCCCCCCCCAAAGCCCTTGATTTTTTTTCTGATTGATTATAATTCTAAGTATATAGTACGTAAAATTTAGTTAAGTATTTGTTATTAATGATTATTTTTATTAATTAATGCTAATTATTTATTCAATAATTAGTTTTTTACTGTGTTTTGTTCCCGAAAATCGATAAAATCAAAAGGAGCATGATACAAGAATGGTGAACTTTCACCCCCCCCCCCTTGAAAAATTCCTGTGTGCGCTACTGCACATGTCATACATAAAATTTGCATATTTATTGCAAATAATCTTCCAAGTTAAAAAAAATGACCATTTTTAGAGAGATCAATTATTTAAATGAACTTATAATGACAGTATTCACTTCATTTGAACTATTCCCATCATTATTACCAGAAAACTTTTTAAAAATTGAAAAGAGTGTTAATTAAACATAAAATTATATTCTTTAACATGCATTAAATTTTCTTAATGAAAAAAAAAACATTTCAAATACATGCTTAAATTATCACTTAAAAATGAGTGAAAATAAAACAAATTAATAATTACATAAATATACAAACAATTTTTAAAAAAATTTATATGCAAATATATATTTGTTTTACCTTGCACTTAGGACATACAAATACATTCATATTTTCCACTACTCCAATAACAGGAAGGTTTATTTTGTTGCAAAAACTTATCTGTTTACGAACATCCAGCAGTGATTCTTCCTACAAATACAAATATTTTAAACTGTTCAGCTTTTACATACAACTATTGAAACAGAAAATTATATATATATATAAAGAGTATAAATGTTCATTCTTACAAAGCCTAAGCATTATTTTAAGTTTAATTAAATTAATGTCACATTATAGCCACACAATGGACAATTAGAAGAAGATTTCCTATTAAAAACATGGTAAAAATTGATAAAAATGTCTATACAGAAATAAAAGTTCTTGTAAGAGAAATATGTTTATGTTTTCCAAAATTTCCATTACAAACAAATATAATAATAAGCTATTGCATTGGCAGTTTAATTATATAAGTAATATTTTCTATCACAATAAGAGGTAATTCTATTATAATTATGATAGCTTGAAATGGCTGATGTATGCTCATATAAAGCGATGATGTACAATAAACATTCTAGAAAAATCAAAGTCAAGAAAGAGGAATAATTATACTAAAACATTTAATCTGTTAATATTTGTCTGTGTGGCTGTGGCTATTAACTCCAACACAAGAAAATATAACTTAAAAATCATAGTAACAGCATTTGTATTCCAGTATACTCTTTAGAAAAAGAAAACAATCATGTTTATAAGAATCCTTTCAAATTTGTAGGATATGGGATATCTTTCATGCAATGATACATATTTTCTGTTATGTGTATGTGTGTATTATATTTTTATGCCTATTTCATAAAATTTAAATATAATCTTTATCTTCAAAATTAGAATTGCTCAGTCTCTGTTTAAGAGTACAGCAAGTTAAAAGTGGACTTCATATGACAATGTAAGGCAGGGCGAAATTAGTGTAATTTTTAGCTAGGATGCTTATATTACTTGTAGATGGTTTTTATTCTCTCTCTATCAGTCAATATCATGCTAAATTGACTGGTAATTGGTGTTAACATTCTGATCTGTGACTAAAATTCTTTGAATATTATTTTGGATTATTGTAACGTTTCAGGGAAAATGTAATTGATCAATAGAAAGTAATAAAACGTTGGTGTGTCTGTGGAAAGTAATAAAATAAAAATCATTTTAATATTTTTCTTAAAATTATAAATTATTTAACTTTTTAAAGTTAAAATTTTAAAAATAAATTCTCATTAAATGCTGTAAGAGCTCAAATTATTACATCTGAAGATTAAATTTTTATTCAACTCATTTAGATCTTATGAACATAGCCAGAAACAGAGTGAATTGCATTTGTTACTTTTTATAATATGTATTGCCTATAAATGTTTAAAATGGTTAAAGACAAAGAAAAAAAAAAAAAAAAAAACCAGATCCTTGACAATATATAGGAAATAATGATTTCAATTCATGTTTGAATCAAAATTTTAAATTGCATAATTTTGATAACTAAGCTATCTATGATTAACAAGATTTTAGTGTAATATCCACAGGTTCAAAAAACTAGAAATTCAAAGAGAGCAAGGGGAAAAAAATGTTGGAAAACAAATATTTAAAGAGGCATTAAATATTTAAAACTGATTTAATTAACATCTTCTGCAAATAGGACTTTTAAATTATATGTTTATAAACATCAGATATTTTGGAAAAAATAAAGAAAGAAAGAAAATTTCAAGTATTGAAATAAAACAAATAAATAGCATCTCTAATAAATGGAAAGCTCAAATTACCATGTTTAAAAACAAAAATTAATTTTCTCAACTGGTTATAAATGGTGTTGAACATATGAGATTTGATTTGATTTTCATTTATTTGATTTTTTATTGATGTCCCTCTCTAAAGCAACATTGGGGCTATTGGCAACAGACCTCAAAGACGAGGTCAAATGACGAGAATGACACCTGAGCTGGTACCCTACCTTTAAACTTCCAACCCACATCAATATAAGGATTTTGAACCTTGACGGATTTAACATCCATCAACCCCTCTGCATGGTGTAACTTCAGTGGCATCCAGATTTGAATCCACAGCTCGACAATGGTGGCCACGTATCCGTGACCCTGATTACTAGGCTACAGCAGCCAAATGGCCATATAAGACGAAAAATTCTAATATTAATTATAAGAATACTATGTAGGAAATATGCGAGAGTAATAAACATTTACAAGGAATTTTTTCTTCTGGAAAAATAGTTTTATTTCACACAAAAAAAAATTATTCAGAGTAAAATAAATAAAGGATTAATTAATGAAAAATAAATTAAATATATTTTATTACTTGAATTTGTATAACAATAGTTAAAGGCATTCTCAAAACGGAAGGGATTGTACTACAAGAAAAAAAGAAAGGAAAAACTTAAAATATTTAGAAAAAAAAAATTGGTTAGAAATTATTAATTGTTTTTCTTTCAAAAAGAAGGGGGTAGGGGGGCTTGAGGAATAGACAGATTATCATTTAAAATGATATTTTCCTCAGTTGGTTTTTTACATGCAAATTTAATTTGAATGAGAATAGTGCATAAGTGAATTTTGGTAGCACCTGATTATTAAAAAGTGTACTTTTATTACAGCTCTGTAATTAACATGATTAGGAAAAATGGAAATGTAATAACTTGTATTTGTTCTGGGTACTCTATGCATAGAGTGTTTTACAAATATGAGCCTGGTTTTCCCCTATTCTTAGTTTTTACTAGTAGTCTAAATGAAAAAAAAAAAGTTTTATATAAATTGTATGATTATATCAATCACACTCATTTAATTATGAGTTGACAATCCCCAATATAATTTTTGTTCTGTAATTAAAATATATTTTGCAATTTTAAGAGTGAAAATAAAAAATCAGATTAAATATAAATTTAAATATCAAATGCTATACAGCTAAAAAAATTTACTTATTCAACATTTATACTTTATCAAATCGACAATGATTTCTCTATAGTATTATATACAATAAATATTCAGTTGTAAAATATCCCCAAATAGCATTCCATATTACTTCCTCAAAATTAAGCTTTGTAAATATAAATAGTCACAGTAGTTGATTGTAACCAACAGTATACTTTTCTAACAAAGAGTTTTTTTTAAAAAATTTAAAACATATTATAAAATTCTAAATTATCATAAGACTAGCTAGGTAGAAAATTTTAAGGTTTAAAATACAATTCAACTTAAGACTGCTATATAGAATTATAGGATTGAAGCACTTGACATCTATCATTATTATTATGAATATTCTCTTAGAAATGTAGTGAAGCTCATATCTTACCAATGGTTCATGGTCTTCATTATCTGTCTATAGTTTAAAATACAAGAGAAAACCTTTAAAAATTCTTACCTGAGGAGTGGTAACAATGATAGCTCCTCTCAAAGGGGTACCTTGAAGATATGAAACTAACGAGATATGTTCATCAGATGTACCTGGAGGCGTATCCACAATCAAATATTCCAAGGGACCCCAATCAACATCTTTCAAAAATTGTTTTATCAGAGCTATAAAAAATATAATTTTCAGTTTCCTGTATATTAGTTCCATAATACCAGGTGTATGCATAAATCTTTTCTGGTTTAACTAAGAGATGGTACCAGCAAAAAGTATGCAGCGTATTAATTTGACACATATGTCATTTTGTTCGTCTGACATTAAACTACAAAACACACAAGTTGAGACTGCCAAAAACTAATGTCTTTGTTTTATCATTCAGTGATCTTATCAAATTTTGAGCCTGAAAAAGAACATTTGCAGTATGCATTGATTTTCTTATTTAATAAAAAAAAGGCAGTTGAAAGTCATCATTTGCAGGTAGAAACATGGTAAGCACCCTCCTTCGATTAGAACATGCGAGACATGGTTTCGACAATTTAAAAGTGGTGATTTCACTGTGAAAGACAGAGAGCTCTGATCAGCCACAAAAGTGCAAAAACCAGAATTACAGGAGTTATTGGATGATGATCCAACTCAAACTTAACAGCAATTGGCAAAAGCATTAAATGTGGCACAAGAAACAATCAGCAGATGCTTACGAGCAACCAGGAAGATCAATAAATTAGGCAAATGGGTCCCACATGATTTGAATGAATGTCAAATGGAAAATCGCAAAGTCACTTGTGAAATGTTGCTTCAACGACATGAAAGAAAATCATTTTTGTATCGAATTGTGACGGATGACATAAAATGGATTTATTTTGAAAACCCAAAGTGGAAAAAATTGTGGCTTTCACCTGGCGCAGCCGGGTCTTCAACAAGGCCAAATCACTTTGGCAAGAAGACCATACTTTTGGGACCAGAGAGGTATTGTGTATTATGAACTCATGAAGCCCAGCAAGACCAAGCATTGATCGAAACATGACCAGAATGGGCCAGAAGACATGGCAAAGTGCTTTTGTTACATGACAATGCGCCCTTTTATAAAGCAAAACCAGTGAAAGAT
The DNA here is from genome assembly GCA_019973955.1 of Trichonephila inaurata madagascariensis. NCBI lineage: Eukaryota > Metazoa > Arthropoda > Arachnida > Araneae > Nephilidae > Trichonephila > Trichonephila inaurata. The sequence goes on from BMAV01018189.1 coordinate 159,755, forward strand.
ATCTGGAAATTGCTTGGATGGGACATCCTTCCACACCCGCCTTACTCCCCAGACCTGGTGCCATCTGGATATCACCTCTTCACATTAATGGGACACGTGCTTGCATAGCAGCACTTCAACAATTTCGAAGTTGGAAAATAGCTCAACAAATGGTTTGCAGCAAAAGATATCCAGTTTTTCTGGCATGGTATTCATGAATTACCGGAAAGATGGGCGAAATGTGTAGAAGCTGATGGCCAATATTTTGAATAAAAAAATAATTTCCCTTGATAATTATGTGTTTTTCTTTATAAAAAAAAAACCAGAAAACACTTATGCATACACCTGGTAGACATTTTGAACAGCTAATTGTTTAACCCAACTCTTTTTTTACACAATATATACGTTCATTAGAAAACCATGTAAAAAAAAAATACATGCAACATATGGTAAATTTGGGAATATGTTCCAAAACTTTAAAAAATTGTGTAAAATGAAAAAAAAACTCTAGATATTTTCCCAAAAAAAACTATTCAAAAAAGTAATGAAATCCATGTTATATATTTATATAACAGAAGCATTTTTATTACAAAAAAAATTTTAATTAGTGTACAGTGAAAATTTAATTCATAAGTACATACAACATATAAAAATTCAAATTGAAATTAGAAAAATAAAACTACTAACAATTATTCATCACTACTTGATACCAAGTATGCACATTTTTTATGAACTAGATAAAAAAATGCTATCATGAATGAATGTGTCAAATATGTCTAACCCAACTGTGTCGGCTTTGATTCAATTGAAGAATTTTATTTGTTATTAACAGCCTATGTTTTTTTTCTTTCTTGTTGTTGTTGTTGTTACAAAGACTGTTATTAGTGGCTGATTTTTTTTCTCAAGTTGCGTATACAATTCTTGATATTGTGCTACACAAAACTTAAGATTACGTCAAAATTTCAATGCACACTCTATGTCAGGATCATGAGTAAGAAAATGTTGATCCATACTTGTAGAAAATTTTAAGCTCTTGCAAATTAAATCAGCTGTTAATAGCTTCAGCTTTGACTTTGTCATAATTGACTTCTTTATTATCATAAACAGTCATAAATTCAATCAAATCATCATCATCCAAAAGGCTTTGTAGCATCAATTCTTTGATGTCAGCTGTTTGCATGTGGCTACAACCTTCCCCATCAATTGCATTTGATAGAGTTATAATTTCAGAACACTTCCACTTTTGATGTATTCTGGCAACATTTTTTCTCAACAAGCATGTAAGGTCAATTGGCCCAACTGTTTGAAGGCAAAAGAAGCATGTGTAATACAATCCATAATCATAAACATTCTCCATGCATACACAACAGTCAAATTTGTTTCTTCCACTGAATCTAAAAAATACTTAAATGGATCGGATTTTGGACTCCCTGAAACCAAGATTCCTACAATATTACCTTTTTAATAGTAAAAAATTATCATCAACCTAAATTATATTGGAAATTTTCCCATCAAATTAAAAAAAAACCCTTTTGATTTAAACGTCAACTTAGAACTTTACTGAAATCATCACATCCAGTGGAGTAACGTACACCCCCGAATCGTGCAGGGGGGGGGGGGGGGCTTGGGGGCCCAAAGCTCTATATTATGGTTTTGCAATCCATTGTAAGATATGGCTTGGGGACCAAAACCTGAAAACAGGAGGAATCCTAATATTCTCCATTACACCACAGCACAGACTTTTATGATGTCGGGTGGTGGGGTATATTCTAAAAAAAAAAAACATGTAGATGAAAACACCGAGGAATAAACTACAGTTAACATTCAAAATCTATTGGTCCATTGGAGGACGGAGTAACCTCCAACCCCATTCTTGTGTATGCCATTGTATCTTGTGTTACCCCACTGATTGCATTCCATGAACTGAACACTTCAACACAAAATACAATTATACTGAAGAATGAAATGTTGTGTTCAAGTTGAAGTACAACAAAGTAATGAAAAAGATATTGTAAAATTCGGTTATCCCCATAACTCCAGAGAATATAAAATAAACAGACCATGAAGTAGACCAAGCCACTCACATAGGTGTGGGGATAAACAGACCATCTTCTGATCACACTGACAAAATTAGAATTTAAAAAACAAAATTGGAGGCATTCATGCTGAAAAAAAAATCATGTACAAAAGTACATTGGTGAACTATGTTATTTCAAAATTGTGTAAAAAAAAGAGTTGGGTGTACTAAAATGTGTCATACCTTGTTAAAAATTCCACATATGGTTTTTGTAAGATGAAAACGATTAAAAAAAATGTAATAATAATAAAAATTATTACACCTAAACTAATTTTATGAAATTTTACTGAAAGATTTATAAAAACAGAAAAAAAAAAGAAAAAAAAAACTTAGAATTCACATTTTACATTTAATTGGTAGTATGTAAAATATTTTGCAAAGAAGCCCAATTTCTATCATTCTTGAAGGAAAACAAAACAAACTAAAAGACATAAATGATTTTTAACAGTAAAAATATTGTATGGTTTTTCTTTAAAAATCTTTTTTTTAATTTATATTTAACTTGAATGAATTGTAATCCAACATTAAATGTAGTGCTGTAAACAGATATTTTTTGACATTTTTTTTATTAGTTATCAAATTTGAAATAAAGTGCCTTCACTGTTGTATAAATGGAAAATCAAGATTTGTTAAAAGGATAAAGGAAACTAAAAAACACCTCTAATATACCAAAAAAACAAAACAAAACAAAAAAAGAGCAGAAAGAAAAAAAAATTATAAATAAAAAAAATAAGATTCGTTTAACAATAATTTGAAAGAATAAAATCAAAATTAAAAAAAGAAAAAGTAAAATCTAACAATTTTTTTAGAAAAAATATGATAATTAATGTAAATGATAAAAGTGATAATGATCAATGAAAATTCTGAATAATCTCCATATATATATAGTTAGATTCTTCATATTTTTTTTTGTGTGACATAGTAAACAGATATTACGTATTTTTGAAAATGAACCATCATTTAAAAAAAATACTTTTAATTCACATTTCTTTTTTTATTATTAGAAACTCTTAGAAAAGTTAAAAATAAAATAGAAAATTATATAATCTAATTTTAAAAGTTCATCCAAAATTGTCAGAAAAAATCAAGTTTTAAATCTAAAAATATATCATATTGAGCGAGATTAACATCTACAGCAAAAAACACATGCCAAAATGGTGACAATTAAATCCTGATAACCATAACAAATATGCTATGCTGCATCACAAACTGACTGTAACACTTACTTTAATCATAAACAAGTGCTTAAATAACACTCATCAGTATACTTTGCTAAGACTCATAAAATTGATGTAAGTTATTCATCAGTGACTATTGTAATGCTCGATCAAATATATTTCATAAAAGATCTTACTTTTTATATCCAAATACAGTAATTTGTTTGCCTTTTTGTATTTTTATACCATAATTTGCTTTTATACGTTTTGCTATTTTTCAAAAATAGAATAAATCCTAATGCAAACATTATTTTTTTTTTAATAAAAGAAAAATTTGGGTGACATTGTGAAAAATATGCAACTTATAATAAATTATAGTGAACATTGAACAGTATTTAAACTTAATTACAACAGAATGAAAAATAGATGATATTTCATGCAGCTTTTTTTATATACCTTTATTGGACATAAAATAAAAAAATCCCTTCAGAAATTAATTCGATATTAAAATAATAATAATAATAATATTCAAATACAAAATTTAAAAAATAAAAGTAGCAAATTGAACTACAGGAGTTGCTATACACACCACAGAGTAATTAAGATTTATATTAAAATTAATTTAAGGAGAATACACATATTTTATTTGAATTATTACACTTGATACAATTTGTAATTAGTTCTAAAATATAAAAAATAATTTTGGAAAAATTCCAGCAATATATCAATCATATTGAATCTCAAATAATCATTAAACATAATAGTTAAAAATGTTATTAGTTTAAAAAAATTCTTACACATGTATTTTCTTTGATGTTAATTCAATTATGATGTTATACTAGTCAAAAATAGATACAGTTTTTTTTTTTTAAACATTCCTTCTAATTTCCCGCAATTGTATTTATAATTTTTACTTCCATTAAAAGTGTCAGTACTAAAATTATTAAACTACAAGTTCAAGCATTAATGAAAGGTCATGATAATAATTTTTTTCTCTTTATAAAACAAAAAAAAAAGATGAAATCAACATTTTAAAGCTACAAAAACAAATCAAGACCAACATAACAATATGAAAAATGCTAGAGTAAATACAAAAAAATAAATGGAGCGTGGAACACCTTACGATAGAAGTGAAACTTCTTTGTTGATGTTGGAACATTGATTATTTGCCCTAATATTCCAAACTGACCGTGTACATGTCTCAATTGCCTAATTTGCATGAAAGGTATTCGTGGCGAAATGAGTCTTTCTGATACCAGATCCAAAGTAGAAAGATGTGCTGGAATTTCTGGGTATACAAAACCATTATATTTGGATAAATTTGGTATACTTTTCCTATTTAAACTTTGTCGGAAATTGTAGCATGCTTTAATGTGTCTTCTAAATTAATTTCCAGTAAAAAAATATTTTGTAAAATATTTTTGTGCTCAGCAACAGGCGTTCTCAAATTATTTCTAAACCATAATCTATCATAAATTGAATGCCCGTGACTGAAAGGATTATCAACGAATCGCTTCTGAAAATCTTTGAGCATTTTTATGGGAATCATAGTCTTTGTAACGTGAGATAGAATTTATTATTCATTTATATGCATCAGTTCCAACACACACTAGACTTGTTGAGGGCTCTGTAGTTAATGGCACAGGATGGTTCACAAAGTCCTATTAATTTGTGCTGTCACATTAGAAGAGTCTCAATAGCATTCCCATCCCTTGAACTGGGCATTAAGAGAGTATTTTGCAGTGTTTTTTTTCCATGCTCGATATTCTCTCATGTACTCTGATGGAGATTTGGCAGTAGCACTTGATGAATTTGCACTATTTTTCTGTTGCTTTTTTTTTTGTTACTTTTTCAACTGGACTTGCTGCTAGTTTTTCTTTTCTTTTTTCTTTCATGAAACTCTTTTCCTCTTTGTGCATTTGATTTAGGCATTCTGACTAGAATTAATAATAATTCAACACAAATTAAAATTAAAAAAACAAATTAGCCACTGAATACATCGCCATGTAGCCAACAACCGAAGGAAATATTTCAAAATGCATGCTTCTGCTGCGAGAGCTATTTTGTCTACACCTGCAACTTATACAACCGTTGATAAATGTTCCCGAATCTGGGGGAAAATGACCCCCAATCGGAAGGTGGGCAAGTTGAGCAATCGAAGAGGTGGGCAATCACCAAACTTTTTCACAGATATGATGCGTCATGTGGTGTCTCCGCTCCCCCCTTTTCTTTTCCCACTCACTATCCTGTCACCATAACGACGATTCGGAGGGATAGAGCGGAAGACTACTTCCATTTGCTTTGTCACTCTAAAGCAAAACTGAGCAAATTTCTCATTCACTCTCGAGCATAAAGAAGTTTCACTTCAATAAATGAGAAATTAGGAGGCAACAACTTAACAAATAAATCCTGGACAATGACATCTTTTGACGAGTCATTCAAATAACAATATCAAAAATTAAAAAAAGCATATAAGTTACATACTGCATATAGGATACATAAGCATACTGAATGGTTAATATATTTAATATTTAGAAAATAAAATAAATATGCCTATGCTACTCACACATCGACATGAAAAAATATGAAATAGGTGTTTTCCACAAAACATAAACTGCTGTTTGTAAAAAATGCAACACCATGAAGGAATCATCAGAATTAAATGAAATTTAATGCACAAATGACTTGTATTAGTACAAATAAATAACGAAATTTTCAAAGCAAAAAAACAATATCAGTGTCCAAAATGGGTATTCGGTGTAGCCATCACATGCTGCAATAAGTGCTGTTATATGATGTGGCATGGAGTCAAACAGATTTTGAATGTCTGCTTGTGGAAGAGAATTCCATATTGCTTGTATGCGCAGCAAAAGTTCGTCTTTTGAAGCTACAGGACATGGATGATGACCAACCAAATCCCACAAGTGCTAAATAGAGACATATCCAGAAAATAAGCAGGCCAAGGAAGAAGTTGCATGGGTTGGGCTGAATAGAAGTCTCAAACAGTCTTTGCAACATGTGGGCGTACATTATCCTGCTGAAAGATAGCCCTAGGAATGCCTTGAAGGGAACGACTTCGAGCTGTAGCTCTTCACAGACGTACCTGTTGCTAATGAGATTACCCTCAACTTGTAGCAAATTGGATTGTCCATGATACAAAATCGCACCCCAAACCATAACTCCGGGTGTTGGGCCACTATGTTGTACTCTGGAAGGCAGCGTTCACCGGCATAGCCTCTAACACGAAAGCGGCCATCATGGTCCCACAAATTGAAAAGTGATTCATCTGAAAAGACAACTTGGTGCCAATCAACTTGCCAGACTCTGTACTCATGAGCCCATTACAGACACAGCCATCGATGGTTTGCCGTGAGGGGATCCTGTATAAAGGCACCCTTGCAAACAATCCATGGTGCAGCAGATGTCAACGAATTTTAAAAGCCGACATTAGTATACATGTAGCAGTCAACCAACGTGCTGCTAACTGCCTGGAGAAAGCTGTACAGTCATTCACTGCCAAGTGGAGCAGGTGTTAATCGTTGCATACTGATGTCACCTTCCATCATCCACTGCCAATTTTTCGAGTTTTTCGGTGCTCGTAGGTTCACTGCTTCCAAACTTGCATCACTGTGGAACTGTTCTGCTGCACACAAGCTCCAATTGTACGATAGGAAAATCCTCCTTCTTGAAGACTGATAACCCTTCCCTATTCAAACTCTGTAAGTTGGAATTTCCCCTTATTTCGTCGTGGAGGCTTCCTAAGAGACACTAAACGTTAGCCACAAACAAATAATCATTAACTATTTTCAACATCCTGCTATAACCCTCTATCAGTTCAGAGGGCACTGCATTATACTATGCATGCGCAGTGGCTCTGAAACTTTATTATTTTACGTAACATCCTATAATTGGTATTTGCTGCATTCATCTAATTCTGATGATTCCTTCATGGTGTTGCATTTTTTAGAAACAGCAGTGTAGTGAATAAATAATTTACCATTTTTCTTTGCTCCCCGCCATATAACAGCATCTTCAGGTCCTTTCAGTAAGAAGGCAACTGAGATCATAGAAAGATTTTCATCGACATACTACAGAGTAAATCAAATGTGCTTTAATTAACACTGGCACTTAATTTTATAAAATAACTTTCAGAAAATTTTGAACAATTTATTCAGATATTTGAACTTTAGAGGTACAGTGAATAGCATTTTCATAATTTTACATAGAACCACACACACAATTACAAAGATTAAAAATAAAAAAAATTCATTAAAAATACGATTCTCAGCATGTTTCTCAAATTATTTTTACGTCTTAACTCTAAACATTAGCAAAATATGAATAATAATAAAAATTTACAGTTAAAAAAAATAACACAAAATATTCCATATAAATTTGACATTGTTAATATACAATTTATACTTCACAAAAAGGAAAGAGCATCCACTATTCGTTTATACTGCATTCACTCTTAATTTCTTTACTTTAAAATACATTTTAATAAAATAAAGCTGTATGCATTATATTAAAAATTATAGCGACCATACAAGAAACTAGCAGACAAATTGATCAATGTACATAGTCAAATTCAAAGAATTATAAATCACTACATCAAATTAAAATGCTATTTTTAAGTACCTTTTTTTACATACAATACAGTGTATTTTTGAATTAATTTTAAAATTTACATCTAACTCGCTAGGGGAGTTTATCTTTTCAGAATATGGAAAAATCAAAATGATATGAAATAATTTTGGAGTTATTAATACAATGGATAATTATCTTAACATACAAAAATTTATTAAGATAAGAGAAAAACTTACAACTGGTGACCAACCATAGCCACTCATGTGAACCTGAAAAATAAAATGGAATTTAAAAAAATTGGAATAAAATAATAATAATTCAGGAGTTATTTTAGAAACATAAATAAAAACAAATATAAAGTGTGTGTGAGAAAAAGTTTCATAATAAAAAATTATTTATATTACTTAGCAAAGAATCAAATATTTATTTTTTCCTTAAGAAATTAATGTTTTTACTGTAACCAAAATATATTATTTCATGAATTATTATACTCAATGAATTATTATATACATTTAAGAACACAATGAGCCTTTTATGTATCAAGCGTACACATGCAGCTTTGTAAGATTTAATTGAATATATAAAAATTAGTAATTGACCAGGTATCAGAAAATACTTGATACATCATCAAGATAATTTGAAGACACAATAAAATGGAAAAATTAGCCCTTACAAGTTTTAGGCATTGAAATAGGCTCTTCATTTTTTAGGCCCATCTTAAACACATATAATTGTTAAAAACATTCATGATTGGAATAATTTCAATTTTCAGTAATTACACACTACAACCCACAATTCAAAAAACAGAAAATTAACAAATTTTTTTTGGCTTTTCATTAAATTTTTCCAATGAAAAAAATGCTTATTAATAGACTTATAGAGATAATTTTTTTAAAAGAAATTGCAAAATAAATACCTATTACATATAATGCATTACATACAAAAAAAAATTGTTTTTATAGTTATGAAGACTGAACAATAATAATTTTTAATAAGTTATAAATATTTTTTAGGAAAACAAAACTTATTGAATTACATGTAGCACTATTTTAAAAGAAAGAACAAATCTCAATAACTGCTTGCTACATTTAAAAATTCTATTCCCTTCATTTATATGGAACCAATTAAAATTAATATCATTAGGTATATTAGCAAATATATAATCTTCCTCTACTATACACAATAGCAGAAATAAAATAAAATTTTCAATTTCTGCCAGAATCTTCCAATAAAATGTTGCTTGTAATTTTTCTTTTCTTAGTATATCCCCCCCCCCCCCCACACACACAATACTATAAACTTAATACTTCAGTAAGACTATGTAAGCCAAGAAATAAATCATGTTAAATGATTTACCTTGAGCCTAGATTTTTTTAGATGAATTAAACAAAATGTTTTACATCTACAATAAATAAAAAACTGCTTTGCTGAATAATCTTGAATTCATTCTAAACTTTTGTCAAGCGTTCCTCTTGACATGGTTCTAGATATATGATAAGAGCACATTTTGCATTAAGTAGCCCATAATAAAAATAACATTAAAATGAATTTTTTAGTTTTAGATATCCAAAGACACATTTTCCTACATTCACAAAAAAAAGATTATGATTAATATCTAAATATATTCTAATATAATATGTAACTGAAAACAAACATATATGATGTATTTATATCTAATTGTGGACTATAATTCTAGATATTAAGAGTTTAAGATAATGTCATAAAGGCCTTAAAAATATTCCTATTAATTTCAATTCTAAAATATTGGAATATATATCAATAGTACCTTCTCTTTTTCCACTCCAAAAATTCTAGGCATAGATGGTCCACATAAATCTACATCCACCACTCCAACCTAAGAAATAATTAATACCTTCTTTAATATGTGATATCACATTTAAAGTATCATGCATTCATGTAATAATAATTGCAGTTTATTCATAAATGTAGAATTTTAGCTTTCAATGTGAAGCCTTCTTACCATTGGAAAGCTAATGCTAAAAATTATTAAATACGTTAAACCTAATTTTTTTAATAAACAAAAATTAAATAAATTATTTATGTAACTTTACTAAAACATATTTTACATAAAAAAAAAATGTATGCATTTCTTCTAATTTAGCAATATTCTAAAACCGTACTTACATTTATAGTATCATCTTCAGTTAACATTTGAGCTAACAAGGATGTAAATGTACTTTTACCAACCCCACCTTTACCAGATAAAATCAAAACAATATGCTTAGTCAAGGACAAATTCTTCTTTATTTTTTTCAAATCTGAAATAGAAGAAACAACATTACAATTTTGAAATCACAAAGATATTGTTTCAAAAAATTTGTACTCTTTAGAAAAAAATACTTTATTATATCATGAAACAAATGTATCACTTTAATTCTTTGATAAACTGATGCATATGTGTGACTTTTGTAGATATGTATATATATTAGAGTAGTTCATTGTAATTTCATTGTGTGAGTGAAAATGAAAGATAATTTCCTTATGCTGTATAGTTATTTTTTTTTAGTTATATATAATCTCCATTTTGGTCCAATCCCTTTTGTCCTTTTTCAGGCAGTAGCATGGTTCCATACTCCTAACACGTTACAGCTCTGCTTGGAAAAAATCTGATCCAAATTGTTTTTGACATCCTCATTTGAAATAAAGGTTTTGCTATGTAAAATTTTTTGTAGATATCAGAAAAAAGTAATAATCAGTATATAAGTAGAAGGTGCCAGTAAAAGGGTGAGAAGTATATTTTAGTTGCACTATAAAGCTGCACAAGGGCTATTGGAAATGGACCTCAAATTTTGAACAATGGTCAAATGCTGAGGATGACACCTGAGCTGGCACCTTCCTTCTACACCACACCAAGAGGACATTTCAGCCTCTACAAATTTAGTGTGTAGTGCTGAAGGTGCCAGATCTGTAGGATATAGTAATGCATCCCATCCATGAAGTATAAGCTTTGGCAATTTACTAAACAAATATGAGATCTGGTATTATAATGATGGAATATTATCGATGAATGAAGTCGGAACAACCTGATCTAGCAACACTGATGAAACAAAACGCCGCACAAGTGTAGTGGCAGGTATTGACCATCTGCCCTCACTGTTGTTCAGTCGAGTGTCGTTTGTGTTCCAAGTAAGACTTGTTTTACAAAGTGCTTGTTCAGTGTGTTGGTTCTTAACTGGGAACATGAAAATGAAGGAACAAAAGATCAATTTAAAGTTTTTTTTTATGCTTGGCAAGACACTGAAAGAAACTTATGAGATGCTAGTACATGTTCATGAAGTATGTGTACGAGTGGTTTGCCCGATTTCGATAAGGCCGGGAAATTATTTCTGACAAAACCCATAGCGGAAGACCGGTGACCTCCCTCAGTGACAAAAGCATTGAGAAAGTGAGGAAATTAACAAAATTACCAAACAAAATCTATGCGATAAATCATTACCCAGTATTTAAGGATGAGAAAAACAACAGGGATATGTAGGGTATGACCCCAGTATGCACAACAAGGTTCATAGTTTTTTGTTTATGAAAATGCTCACTCTCCCACGGCTAATATCCTCAGACAGTTCCTGGCAAAAAAGGGAGGGGGGAGGTAAATTGGACAACCACCATACTCGCCAGGTCTCAATCTCTTTCAGGCTTCTTCCTATCCCACGACTAAAACTCGCTTTGAAAGGAAAGAGATGTGACGATATTTCTGACATCCAAAGAAACGTGACAAAGCTTTTGAACTCCATCCCAAAAAAAGACTTCTTGCAAAGTTTCCAGGACATGCATAGCAGATCTCAGCAGTGCATAGCTATGGCAGATGACTATTTTGAAGGACAGTAAGGTAACTCTCATTAATATTTCATCTACGTTAATGTTACAGGACTATTCGCCAAGTTTTATTGTCAGAAAAGGTTGTATATCTCCTATACTAATCAATCTGGATAGTAAAGTATTTAATTAGTCCCAATGAAGATTAAAAACAAAAAACTATTCCCTTGAAATCCGATCTAACAGACAGCATCATTTTTTTCTGTGAAGATTATTGAAGTATTTTGAACCAGTTCATCTTTTTTATTCTGTGATTTCTTCCATTTCTCATTCCCTGTGATGATTCACTTCAAAAGTAGATAATTTTTTTTTGACATTTGAGAGCCAAATCACAGATATCAAATGCCCCAGACTAAATTTCTTTTTGTAAGAATATGTAGAGCCCATATGACAAGGTTTGAAATTGAACCAAGGCCTTTCATATGACTATGAATGGTCCCAAATTTGATCATTTCAATCTCTCAGTGTTTTTCAGAGGTATCCAGATCTGGTCTTCAGAGCATAATGCATCATCAATATCAAAATTGCTGGACTGCAATTTTGCAAACCTGTTTCGGCACTGGTGTTTTGTCAATCCATTTTTTTCATACAAATCATACATTTTTTTTCTTGTTTGGATAGTACTTTTATCTTTTCCACAGTAAAAAAAATAAAATATGCTGAAAATGCTGCTTTTAAACTTCCATATTTGACAGGGCGTCAAACAAAACTATTACGCTGAATCAAACAAACTTTTTCACAAACAAGCCTAGCTATATCAACTGCTGAATATATATAAGTGACTTAAGTGTGAAATTGGCTATACAAAAATACAAGTACTCTGCTGGGAAGAAACAAAATTACTCTTTTTGAATAATCAATTATATATATATATAAGCAAAAATAATTTTATTCAAATATATAAATTATGCCATTTATAATGTTCTGTTGATTTAATGCTTGTACACATGAAGGATTATGGTTAAAACATATGATTTAATCCATTCTGATAATTATTATTCATTTTTAAAAAGATATTAACATCATACAGTACAATATTTTCAATAAACATTGAAAAATACATGTATTTCACTAGAATTTTCCCAGGTAGCTCCTTATGATGATTATCACTCAGAAATGTATTAAAAATATTTAATTTATACCATTATGCAATAGCAAAGTCAATATTCTACTAGTATTTCCCAAAGGTTCAAAAAACTAAATACCAAAGGTACTTATAAATGATTTTGTAACATTTCTAATGCAGCTTGTTTAATATGAAACAGAAAGAAACAGGAAAAAATTAATTCTAATATTATACACTGCTCTCTCTGAATCTATTAAAAAATGGAAAATATTAATTTCCTGCTTTAAAAAAACATATTTTTTAAAAGCATTTATTTATGTGTGGAGCCAAAAAAAAATTACTTTGTTGTCAGTTTCTCTAGTTTTATGAAAGAGTGAAAATTAACAGGAAAAAGAGACACTTCATGATTTCAATATTTGTAGCAAAGAGCTTTTTCAAAATAAAGATAGAATTTATACAAATATTACACTCTTATTAAATTTATGAATGATTTAGAAACATATTTTTAACATTTAAAAGATTTTTTAAATTTATAAAATTTTAATAGTTTTATACTTTTTACTATTCTAATATCTCATTTTATACTGTGGATACATTCAACAGAAAAGACTAGTCAAAAAACTGTAAAAGAAAAACTTTTTTAGAAGAATTGTGCATTTTGTAATCCTCTTAAATTACACAAAACTGAAACACAACAAGTTAAAATTTACCTATAAACCCACCTTTAAAATATTTGTAAATATTTACGAAAAAGGTTGTTCAATAAATTCTTCCAAAAAATCTAAAAGTCATATAAAAACTTAAACTTGTATTTTTCCTTACACTATTTTTCATTTACACTGCTAGCCATCGTAAATGCAACACCAAGAAAGACAAGAGATAGCACAACAAAATTTATTTTATAGATAACATGTTGACCAAGTATCAAATAATTAAATTTATACACTTCTGTGAAGTGTGGTTCCTGCCAGAATCAGTAGCCAGAGTAGCCGCCATTGTTGGAGATCACCGCTGCCACACGCTTTGGCATTGATTCAAAGAGACTTTGGATGTGTTCTTGGGGTACAGCAGACCAAGCAGCTTCCACACGTTGCCAAAGTTGATATGGTGTGGCAGCTGGGGGTGTAATCTGGGTCAATCAATGGGCAACCATGGACCACATGTTTTCTATCGGCGAAACATCTGGAGAGCGAGCCAGCCAGGGAAGCAATTCAATCTGGTGATTGACGAAGAACCTTTGGACAATGCGTGCCACGAGTGGTCGCGCATTATCCTGTTGAAATATGGCTGTGGCCAAGCCCTGAAGGTAAGGAAGGATAACTGGCTCCAACACCTTGGAGATGTAGCGCTGGCTGTTTAAAGTACCGGCAATGCATACTAGAGGAGTGCGAGAGTGATATCCAATACCGCCCCATATCATAATACCCGGTGCAGGACCAATGTCTCCAGACTCGAATCTGACCATCGTGCAAACAGATGCGTGACTCGTCAGTAAAGACAACTTCATTCCATTCTGCCTCCCACATCCTTCTTTCATCGCACCATTGGCGACAGAGACGTCTCTGCTGTAAACGGCCTCGAATGGTACACGCAGACACTGAATGATGCGTTACAGACTCAATGTGCTGTGCTATGGTTCATGATGTGACTGAGCGATCCATCACTGCCATGAGCACAATTTGCCTGTCCTCACGTGAAGTGGTGCACTGAGGTGGATGCGATCAACCACGTCGGTCCGTCATACTCTCCTGTATACATACACCGGTACCTGGTTACATATCCGCATTACAGTTGTTTGGTTTTGTCCAATACGACTACCGATTTCCCTGAAAGATAATCCACAATCGCGGTAGGCCACTATCCGTCCTCTGTCGAACTCCGCTACTTGATCAAAAGCTGATCGCTGTTTTGATCGCTGTTTTCTACGAGACATAACTGATCGTTTTTTGAAAAAACCACAATTGCCGAACTTGAAATAGTCAAAATCTCCAAGCCTTAAATAGCGCTTTGAGGTGGCGCCACAGGCACACGTGATGTGTGTCTGCACTGAAATTCTAATCATTTGTATATCTCACCTCCGCTAATGCATGTTGTAAATTTCATGTTATTTGCATGCTTCCTTCAGGGTGTTGCATTTACGGTGGCCAGCAGTGTATAATGAAATTGGTTTAAGTTGTTTTACACATCTTGTAATCATTATTATCTAATAATGGTCAGCACTATTTGGGTCAGCAAAATCAGTTTCATCATTAGAACAGATTGTCTCTGAAATAGATATTACAAGTAAAGGTGATACAAATTCACTAACTCCATTTTCATTCAGCATATAATTATTTCTTTTTAAAAAAATTTAATCAGTGATTAAATATCCTAATTTGGTTTACTAATGTTTTTATATTGCTCACAATATGTAGATATATGGTTTGTAGCTTAAGTAGTAATTTAAAAATTTGTTTAGAATTGGGGTAATTAACAAGAGTGAAAAAGATTTTATGTGCTACAACGTTAAAGATCTTTTCAAATTAATTTGACAGAGATGAAGACTAGCTTTTCTTTTGCATTATTAAAATCTTTTGGGTCTTCAATGACATCGTATGTTAATTAATAATATCACTATCCCCTAGAAATGATCCAAAAGATAATTCATGTAACTCATTATGGTTAAAAGCATGAAAATTATCTCCAAAAATTTTAAGTACTAATGTAATTATTTCCTTTTACAGTATCAACGTTTGAATGGCTGTATTGCTTATAAAATAATCCTGGTTAAAACTTCTTCCAATAGATACCTATTAGCAAAAGCAGATACAATATAAATTAAAAAATTGATTTTCTTCTCACATGTTTTTATATTTTATTCAATTTTTTAAAAATTTATTTAAGAGATGTATTTATATATATACCTTTACAGATTTGAGATTATACAAAAACATAAATACTCTTTCATGGCTTTTGCACATATAAAATATCATACATCACACATACAAAAAAAATCCTTTTTTTTTTTTTTTTTTTTTGTAATTTTTAGGAGGTTAGGAATTTAAAGTTCACAACTTGTGGACCTTAGTCGCAATGGAGTAGAACATCAAAAGTTTCAAATGATTAAGACCCTCAAAAATTTGTTGAAAATTACTTGAAACAATAAAACTAGCATGTTACATGCAGTGATAGCTATTTTAATTGTTATAAAAGACATTTTGTAAACAATATTCAATAACAATATTTTAATGCAAAAAATTTACTATTTTTTATCCTTTTATTTATAATATTTCTCAAAGCAATTATTTACTATACACAAATATAGATTGCATTACTCCCTGATAATCAGCATGTGGATGCACTTTTGTCATCCATACATCTTGGAAAATATCCTACTCTATCTAGGTGCACTCCCTTTTTTGGTTGGTTTATAATAGATCTGTACTTCACTGGTATATTTTCATCATTACTTTTCATAGATAAATATTTGCTCTTTTGTTTACTGGATTTGTTTCCTTCATATCTTAGGAAAGGTAATTTTCATGCAGTATTCCAATGACATATATTGCCTATCATTTACCTAATAGAACAAATTGAATCTAGCAAATGGATATAGACATGTGTAAAATGGCTAAATGCACGCACAGGCCATTTTTTAAATTTTAATAATATATTTGTAATACGCTAAAAATTGGCCATATAAATCTGTCCCATCAATACAACCAATGCATAAGTTGATGATGGTGAGTTGTACTATGCTAATCTTCCTCTTTTGACCAATTTTTTGCTGATGGAAAAAGGCTCACTTCCAATACATGAAAACAATAAAATGATAGACTTATTACTCTCTATTTTGAAATGCAAATATTTTTGTCATTCTAGATAAGTTTGTCCCATTCATCTCTCTAAATTATTTTATCACGTATGAACTTTTCTCTGGCTTTTCCTATTTTGTTACATTTTACAGTCTCCCCAAGAAAGATATTAGAAGAAGATCTTCTGCACATGCTATTCCCATGAAACAGCTATCTGTATAAATCATGTGATTTGAATTCTCAGAAATACTTTGAATTCTTAGGTGGTGCTATACAATAGCTCCACCTAAATTTTTAAATCTTATGCAGGAACACATCCTTTTCCTTCATAAATAGCAAAATCTAAGATTCAACCATTCCTAGCTGGCAAGACAAAATTTTTCAGAAGGCTTATCTTGAGCATACTGCCTGAATAAATAATGTCCCTTAAATTGTATCATTTGATTTTCCTGTGAGATATGCCTTGAATGAGGTAAATGTAGGCATTTTTCCAAAATTGGCTATAAAAAAGACCCATTTATAGTTAATTATGATAATATGATAAACTTTTAGTACTAATAAGTAAGCTTAGTTATATATGATCACAAGAAATAACTAACTGTATAGGCAACATAATTATCTCTTAAAATAAATTATAGGAAACTGTAAGAAATAAGTTCCAATGAAATTATGAATTATTTGATTTATTGTAGCAATACTAAGTGTGTTTAATTTAAGTCGAAGCTAAATAATTGAAAATTTATAATGAGAAAGGAAAGTAAAAATATGCATTTTTTGTTAAAGTAATGAAAAGTTTATATATTTGAAAACTAAGTATTTCTAAAACAAATGAAAGTTCTGAGAGAAATACATTAAAACAAAAAATATACTAGATTAAGATAAAATTATTGACTTCAATATTACTGTTTTTTACTCTGTCTAGAGCTGTGGTCCACATACATTGACCTGCACACAAATCATACTGTTACTAAATCTCATACAATATAAAGTTTAATGGCATTAAATGAAATTTAAAAAAAAAACTACAAATCTCTTCATTTTACTGCTGTAAAGTGTTTAATTATTTAAAATAATTAAGAAAACTCCATTGTTTTTATCCATGCTTTTTTGCAGCTATTTTGCAAAATCTGATACAAAAAAATAATGTATTTCAGGAAACAATCCAGTTTAGCTCTCCCTTCTGACAAATCATTTAGCTTCATAAAAACACAGTCAAAATCTTAAAAAAAATTAAACCATTTAGATTTTATAAGGCAAAGAACAGAGATCCACATTTGTGGACTGAAATGAATATCTATAAATGTGTGTGTGTATATGTGTCTGCTTCATGTAACACTTTTAAAAGTGGTAATAATGCCTTGACCTAATAGTTGTAGAAAACTTGTTCCAGTGAGGTAAAGAAATTCTACTTGAATGTTTAGAGGCTTTAACCATGGATCACCAGATGAATTGCTAACAATTAATAAAAGTTTTAAAATCAAGAAATGTTAAATCCACATAAGCAATCAACTTCTCACAAAATAACTGTTGAACTATTCTGTAATAACAGCTATTGTCACACATTTTTTTCAGTTAAACATGGAATGCACTGATAATAATGTTATATCTTTGCTTCCTGGAGCATGTGGTTTCAGAGATCAATTTATTATCAGTGATTTAAACTTTTAACCTCCTGATGCTTTGCTGCAAAGTAATAAAGTAGTTCCATTTTTTGCTTGCATTATATCCACCTTCAGTTTTTGCATCCTTTGCAATGTATGTACAGTCTATTTTCTTCCAATATAGTCTAGCTTCATTAGTGCTCTTTATCACATTTATCAAATAAAGGAGCAAATTTTATCATTAAAAATTGTCTGTATCCGTTTCCTAAACAAGCATATATTATGTATGCCCAAGAATGAAATACAAACTGCACAACTTTAAAATCCTGAAAATAAGAGAACTCACAGTAAATTAATAATTTTTGTGACACAGTAAATTAGTAACTTTTTTGAAGTGTTTTGGAACTACCATAAACAAAATTGGGGTATTGTGTATTAAGGGAACACAGTACGATTCAATTGACAAAAATCAGTCAAAAAATAAAATTTAATTTTTTTTTGCCTAAATTATTCTTTATATACTTTTCTATAACCTCACAAAATTTGAAAGCTCTTAATTTAAAAAAACGCAGAATTATGATAGCTTTTACGTTCATTTTTATTCACATCCCTAAGGCACACAAATCAAAACTTTAAACTTACTTATCTCAGAAAGATAAAATAACTAGTTTGTCTTCTTTTAAAATGCTAAGGTTTTTTTCTATTGAGCCTAATCTTTTGAATTTTTTTTCCTCCACCTATTGCTAATAGTACATGTAACAAAAGTTGGAATGCATTTTGAATCAAAGCAATACTTATTTTTTAAAAAATAATTGGATTCAGAATTTATACATTTTTTAAGGAATTTTATAAAAGCATTCATAAAAAGTATTGTATGAATATCAATCCTGTTATTTCAAAACCCATACCAACTTTTTTATATATAGTTTGATCCAATTATATAGGTAAGGTAAATCCAATAAGGGTAAGGATATAGGTAAATCCAATTTCATGCATGTATGTAAATTTTTGGAGGAGCAGCATTTTAAGATCACTTCACACATTTTTTGCTTCAAAAAATTAAATGGCTAGCTTTGTATGAAATTTTGAGCGCAAAATCTGTTCTGCATAGTATATACACACATAGGAGGCAACTAAAAAATTTTTGAAAATCCTTAAAGTAAAAATGTTTGCGTAAATCTCCTTAAAAGCCAAAATTGATTTTAAATTTCCAAATCCCATTTATTTAATAACCAAAGAAAATTTAAGTAATTTAGCAAAAAAGAGCTACTTTGCAAATGGTTATATAAATATATATTAGAACAATAATGTAAAATTTGAAATAACTTATCAGTTGTTTAAATTATAAAGTTCAAATGACATTGATACACTTTTGAATACAGAATTTTTCATGAATCAGTTTACTCAATAGTTCTTCACTAAATCAGGAATGATGTAATACCTCTTACATTAAACTAATTAATAATATTATAACAAAATAAAAAAAAATTCTATTTAAAAAAATTAAAATAAAATACATTACAGAAAAATACATGAAATCATAAAAACATGGGGGAAAAAATGTGTTTAATACCAGGATCTGGAATATCACTCGCTGAAGAACATGCCTGTTGATTTGGGCAGCCCGCACATGCTGCTGCATTTCCTGCATTTGCACTTCCAGTACCAGGGCAATCTGTAAAGGACAATATTATTTCATTAGAAAATTTTCCTTAATGTATCCAAATAGTTTTAAATACATTTTCTATGATAACTTCAGAAAAAATGTTTCATAATTAGCAATTTTTAAAAAATATGTATCAATATTGCAATTACAGAAAAGTATGAAACATTTTCTTAATCAAAAATTCTACGCTAGTAAACATTCTCAAATTTTTAATAAACAAAGAAATTTCAAAGAATCCAAGTATTACAATTACTTGCTCTTGTAATATTAATCAGCTGTTGAAAAGATCGCAAGTTTTTTTTTTTTATGAACAATCTCTACTTTTGTAACATTACACTTATTTAATATGAATGTCTTTTTTCTCTCTCTCTACACATGAATAACTCCTTGAAAACGGTCAAAACTAACATTAAAGGGTTCCTTCTGGGTCTAGAAAAGGGTAGGGTGTACTTAATTAAAAAGAACATTAGATAAATTAATATTTCAAAAATAAATATAAAAACAAATTAGCTGAGGTAAAAAATTAAAAAAAAAAATTAATAAAAAGTTAGTTATGAATATAAGTCATTAAATATTTCAAATCACTAATATAAGCATGTAGTTATTGAGTAAGATATACCAATATTCAATCTAGAGATTTATTTGAAATTATAACATCCATTCACATTGACCCTCTTTAAAAACTAAAAATATCTTAATTAACATCAGCTACAGTTTAATGCACTCTCTCAGCATAAAATGAAAAATAAAATACTTGACTTCAAAAGAAAAGCAGGAAAAAGTGGTTTTAAAAAGAAGAGGAGACTAATTTGTAAATTCAAAAGATGGTTAAGGTGTAAAACCCTCTAAAATAATCCCCAATTATTCAAACTGCATTAGCCTTCTAAAGTCATAAATTGATTGCTGTTACAAATAGACAGATCAAAACAAAATTGTCTCTCTGATGACAAGATATGGAGGCATAACTTCCACAACAGTAAATATACATCAAATAAATTTTTCTCTCCATAATAATTATAACAGAAAATAGCATGCCACATCAGTTTCATATCTTTTTGGCAGGTTCCCAACACAACATAATGAGAGAAATTCACTGTGTAATTTATTTAGCTAAAAACATTAATCCAAGAGAAATATTTTTCATTTATCAACTAGAAACAAAAAAAAATTTGAAAATGTATAAAAAAATTTAAATTTCAACCCTGAAATAGATATAAAGGGAATTAAAAAAAAAACTTTTTTTAAAGAAAGTTATTTTATCTTGCTATATATGCATTTTACAATAAATGGTATTTCAAGTCTTCAGAATTATTATAATTTACTTTAAATATTTATTAAGAACCCCAATATTAAATACTTTTATATTACATATATATTTTTCTAAAACTATTAAAATTGAATAAATTTTTCTAAAACTTGAATTAGCAATGCATTAAGTAGTTTCTGCAAGCATTATTCCATAAATGATTTCACTAAATTCTCTCGAAGTTTAAATTTGACAAGGAAAATGCCATACATGAATGAGCTAATATCCTAGTTATTCCCTTTAATGGGTGTAATAGAACTAAAAATAAAAACCAAACCACAGTCTAATATTCATTCTTGTAGTAAAAAAAAAAAAAAAAAAAAAAAATGCAATACTTATAATAAATATTAGTAAATAAATCAAAAATGCAGTTTATGTATTTGTTAATGTGAAGCCTAAATTAATTTATGAGTTCAATACCATATTTTTTAAAACAATCTATAACAAATATATTCTTAATAATTTGCTGAGAAATAATTTAAAGTAAATAGGAATGAATCGAATGCATATAAGAAAAGTATATTAAATAAAAATTTTTAATTTATATCTCACGTCAAAACATTATTTTACTTTGTTAAAAAATTATATATTAAATTTTTATAATATACAGAATGTAACTGTGTGCTTGTTTTAACTTGCTTGAAAGGCACTTTCTGCAAAAAGTATTAAATGCACACCCACGAAAAATTGCCAAATTCATAAAAAAACTTTATTTTGCAACAAATGGAGGCAATTAGGTCAATTATGCAAAGCGATTATCTCAATTCCTCATCAAAGGTTTTCAATTATGAATATTTTATTACCCACCAATAAACAAAGCAGTTATTGAGTACAGAGCAGTGCTCCCTGACCTTTTTATCACTGTAGACCTGTCAAAGCTTGATAATTTTACTGTGGCCCATTGATTGTTTGTATTTTAGATTGTTTTGATTAAATTTTAATTTAATTATATTTAAGCATGCTTCCATAATAAAATACAATTACACCAAAAAATTATCATAAAGTGAAAGTCCCACAAACCAGAGAGAAATACACTACAGTAAATAAAATGAAAAGAATTTAATGTTCATTGGATGGCCTGGTATCATTTGATCTATGAACCAATGGTATAAAGGACACAGTAGCTTTCAAACTGGCTACTAATTCATATTCTAACATTTTACTTGCAGTTTATAACATAGTATTTATAAGAAATCCAGTTGTTTTTTTAGTAAGTATAACTTAGTAGTTTTACATTTTCTTTTTTTAGCATACCTTTCTTTTTCTGAAAAAAATCCAATACTACATTTCTAATCAATTAACCTCACAGTTTCAGCAAGATTTATTACAATAACAATCCCCGACAAAGGGAAAGTAACATGATTAGCAGAATGACAGATGAATAAAAGTAAATTTTAAATACTTAATATAGCTGAATTGGTTTTATTGGCATGTGTATACTGTAAAGTATATCAGAAACATCATGCTATCAAATAATGAATTCAGGGAGTGCAGATAATTGAAAAAAGTACCGTTCTACTATTAAAATTCAAATGTTTCACAGAATTTTTCAAAAATTAAAGACTATGTTATTCTACTATTACCTGTACTTCATAATTTATATGCAAGAGAAATTAGTTTAAAAAACAACATTATATCTATGTATAATTCTACTCGATCCTGATTGAAAATTATGCATAAAGTTAACAATAATGACACCATTTCCTTTTAAAACATTTTATTTCAGATCTTCAACTAATACATTTCACAAAATATTACATTGAGATTCAATTTATAAACATTTCTATTTAAGTTAAGTCATGGCAAATTAATACTTCACAGATATTCATAAAACTATTCTAACTTTCAATATCTTTTGTCATGAAAATTCACAGCCTCCATTTCACAACAAATAATTAAATTAAAAACAAATAAAAGAGATACCCATACTTTTTATAACAAGAACAAACTTTAAACATAAAATGATAACACATTTCACTCCAAAAATAAAAAATAATTTTTCTAGTGAAAAAACACGAATATCTTAGTGACTGTGGGACTTAAAAAATTGTATATATAAAATCAGTCATGGGCATTTAAACTAATATCCTTGCAAATGACCAAAGTTATAAATATTTATATATAACTATATATACATATATAAAACAAAACTAACTTAAATTTTTATATAAAGAATGATAATGAATAAAAACTGAATAAAACAGTATTCAAATAAAATTTAAAGAGAAATGCATGCATAATTAACATGACAAAGCAAATAAAGAAAAAACAAAAATATTTTCATACAAGAATTGTTTGTGTACATCCCTTTTCATCATACAAAAATATTTATAAATACAAGAATTACTCTGTGTGAGAACAAGACATTTTAAAGCATTCTAAAATATTAATAAATCATTTGTTAGAATACTTAATTCTTTTCATATTTAACCAGTTTATCTTTATATTCAATAATTGATCAATGAATTTATAAAATAAATTTTAAAATGCACAACTTGAAAAAAATGGGGGTAAACTCTTTTTAAGATTTAACATTTTAATGATAAACTAATACTTTTTTACAGTGCTTTTATTTGTTTAGAATTTTTTTTAAAAATAAAGCTGAATGAAACAAATGATATTATATAAAAAAATTCAATATTAACTGCCTACAATGATTGTAAGCAATTGCAATTCAGAGCTCTTTAACAGTGCATATGTGCTAACTGTTATGAAAAATCAGTAATAAATTTCAATTATAATTCCAGCATCTTAAAATATTTCCTGATAAATTTTTTAAATCCACAAAGACACATTCTAATGAATACCAAATGAAATATATTTTGAACAACTAAATAATGCATACATATATTTATTTACTTCAAAAAAATTTGGAATTAAAGTAGGCATAGAAGAGCATTTAAATAAAAATTTAGAGTACATGACTAAAATTGCCCTTCGAGATTTTAACAATCAAAATTTTCTACAAAATTAAGGAATTATATTTATTTTTCAAAAAGAAAAAAAAATTAAGGTTTTTTTCTTTTTTATAAATAAAAAAATTAATGTATTCTCTTTTCTCTTAATATCTCTACATAAAAAAATATGTGTCTTGTCAATTTTTTTAGATACACTGAACTGTTAAATGTAAATGATATTTAATAATCTCAAAGAAAACAAAACAAAAAAATGTAACATAACATATATAATACAAAACATGCATAAATTTTCAAATATAACTGTGGAAATGAAATTATCCTTAGTTCTGTAATTCCTTTAAAAATGTCCTGAAATGTCAACATTCAATTTTCACACACACAAAAAAAAAAAGAGAAAAAACCCTTTAAGCATACATATCCAAACACAAGAAAATGTTTGTGGTACTGAAATTGGGACCTTTGGTTACATATTATTACATTTTGTGCTAATATACTTAAAAAGCATAGCAGTATCGTTCTACAATTTTTCCAACACAAAATTAGATTTATGAATATATATATAAGTGAAGCTACATTCTGCATAAAGTAAAATTCTGTAAACGATCTTATAAAGAAACTTCCTATTAGTTTCTTAACATAAAAAATTTTACTAAAAAGAAACATCTGAAAATTAAATACGATGACCATTATTCAAAATTATAAATACAAAAATTTTGCTTGAGCTCTTTGAAATTGCATTTTTATGCACTGCTAAATTTTGGTTAAAACTATTACTTTTTAATTATAATTTTTAAAAATGATAAATTTTAAGATATATATTTAAAACATGAACATACTTATTATTTTTTTAAAGTGTAATTCGAATTTCATTAATAGCATATTCACTTTAAGTAGTTCTACACGAATGATGCACCTACATATCAAGCTATTTTTTGAAAAAAAATGTTTTGCTGACATGTGTTAACTAAAAAAAGAAATGTACAAATCAAGTTCTACTTATACCAAATGTCACAACAAACAATACACATCAGAGAAATTCAACAATCCACCAACTTACTTAAACAAAATATTAATTTGAAATAGAATTACTATGGAATTTTCTACTTAAGTGCAGTAAATTTTTGCCAAATTGAGTCAATACAGCCAACCAAAGGCCTACAAACAAGTAGCAGTCTGTTACCAAATTAGTTCTTAATTCTCAGTTAATTTATTGTAAATTTATATTTTAAAGTATTCATCATGATCATATACTTAAAAGATTATTAATTTAAGTTACATTAAAATATTTTGGGATAATCTAATGAAATAATACAGAGTATACTATACGTGAAACATAATTCTGCATGTGTAATAGTTTCTGGTTGAAAGATACTTTCTTATTATCTGCACACCCACGAAAAACCACTCAACATCACAAAAAAAATTTTATATTTCTTTTTAAATAATACTGTAACACCCAGAATGAAGAGACTAGAGATTCTGTTACCTCGCATGAAAGAGAATCACATTAAACTCATTTCAACAGAGTGCAAAAAGACATGATATCATATTTTCAGACTAGAAAATATTCACAACAACATTTCAGTTCGGTTTCAAATCTTAAAAGAAAATCTATGACAACAGAAATCAAAACTTGGGCAACATTACAAACACCATTTTATCCATTAAGAATTTTAATATATTTAACAGGACTAAACAAAACATCAATATATCTCATAAGAAATAAAATACAACATACATAAATCAATAAAAATTTTAATAGAATAATCTTTTAAAAACATAATTTAAACAGTTAAAAGAAAGATCTAAATTTTAAAAAACTAACAAAATATTATAGATTACAGAATACTTATTGTTTTAATTTACCGTCTAGCAAAAAACACAGAGAAAGAAATTCAAATAAAAGATGTGGAAGAAAGAAGTTTGGTTTTAATAATCTCAGGACACTTCTAAAATTTCAGAATAACTCCAATCAAAGTAAAATATATACACATATTTGTCATTTAACATTAGAGAAACAAATATCTAGGTTATAAATCAGCTCAGTACATTAAAACTCTTGCTTAACTTCTACATAACTGTCCCCTAAAGCAGGATGAGGCATATCAGGAATATGCCTGCGACTCAAAGTGTCACCTATTAGGTTAGACACCATCTCCTTGTCTTCCCGGTTGATGAAACCATGAAATACCAGTTCTTCTGATAAACCACAGGATGTGTCCTGCTGGGTTACCTCACAAGACAGCTGCCTGTTCATCTTATCGTCCATTCTCAATAGAATGGTCATTACAAAATTTTGACCTTGTTCCTGAGGCTTAATATTACACATGATATTCACAATTCGACGAGTTTCCACCTCCTGAGCTTCAGGCGATGTTGACTTTGCAGAATCAGTCATCTCAGGAGATGCCGTCCTCCGCTGGATTATAGGTGTATGGGTAGCAGCATAAGCTGTTAGTGGATAAATGCCGGTACGGACATCATCCAAGAATTTCTCCAGTTCAACATTTTGGGAATCCGTTCGACTGATCTGAGGACCCGTCTTGCGTCCCTTTAGTGGCACGAAGGCCACTATATCCTCTTGAGGCTTGAACCTGCTACGAAGTGCTTCATCAGTAAGTTGATCTGATTGATATGAAGCAAATCTTACAACAGAATGTGCAGCCAAGAGCTTTAGAGAGTGAACTTCAAAAATGATGGGATGAAACAAAAGCTCACGGACACTGGGTCGATCAGCTGGATTCTTGCAAAGGCATTTACTGATGAAATCCTTCTGTAATGGATTCTCTAGAGATTCAATAGTTTTGTTCACTACATCATCAGTAACTTGATTCCCACTGTCACCATTGATAGGAATTTCCAATGCAGCCATTTCCAAAGCACACATACCTAAAGCATATACATCTACTGCAGCACTAAGAAGTGGAAGTGTCTTAATACCATACTCTGGAGCTATAAAGTGTATATTTTTCAAGTCTTTCCGGTATGTCTTCACATGATGGTGTATGGCATCAGGAGCTACAGATCCTATTTTGATCAATCCATTATGTTGAATGAAAATTGTATCACAAGTCAAATTGCCAT
>BMAV01018189.1:186873-197717 GCA_019973955.1 Trichonephila inaurata madagascariensis
AAAATTAACTCTATATAATTTTACTAAAATAAATTAACTTCTTTTTTATAATTTTTTTTAAAATTTGAATTAGATATATATGGGTACACATATTTATTTTAAATTTGTAAAAGTTTCGTTTCATTTAGTTTGGATTTTATAAAGAGCGAAAAATCCAAATTAATGAAATGGATGAATTTGCTTTTGTTAAACAAGCAAATCGATGTCGGGGTCAATAGACGAGCTTTCAAAAATTAAATAGCATTAATTTTAATAATAAAATTGTTGTAGCTTTTGGAAAAAAAGCTATAAAATTTTTTAGAAATATTCCCAAAATTTCGATTAGAGAGATAACTGCATTTTTAAGAATAACATTAAAACTGCGTTTGTATTTGAGTAAATAAATTTTGAAAACGAAAGGCAAGGGATTATAACATTTGAATTTGACTATTTTCTTCCTATAGTGAATGTGGTATGGCAGTTAAAAGAATTATATAGTATCTTCGTTATCTCGTCTTTCCTCTGAAACAATTTACAGACATAACATTTCGAATAATTAAATATTGATTAAAAATAAACTATTGATGATATAAACTATTTTTATATATATTTAAATAATTAAAAAAAGAGTACAATTGTACTAATTTTAATAAAATTTTAGAAATTATATATCACACTAATGTGTACTTTTTGTGGAAGTTTTTAAGAAAAAAATAGAAAGTTATAGAAATTTTTAGAAATATTCCTAAAATTTCAGTTGGAAAGATAGCTACATTTTTAAGAATAACATTAAAACTGCATTTGTATTAGAAGAAATAAATTTTGAAAAATGGAATGCAAAGGGTTATAATATTTGAATTTGACTCTTTTCTCCCTATAGTGAATGTGGAGTGGTGTGGCAGTTAGAAGAATGATATACCAATTTCGTTATCGTCATTCCTTTACCAATTTACAGAGATAACTTTTCCAATCATTAAATATTGACTAAAATTTTTTAATTTGAAACAAGTCTGAAAAATGTAAATAAAAATTATTCAAGAAAGTAGTTAATTTTAGGATTGCAATAGTAAATTAGATGATCAAGTGTATCCTGTAAAAAATAGACATAATTTGATATTAAAGAAAAATAAAACTATTTAGGAAAAATTGAGTGCCAGTGATAAAAAATATTCTTTTTTTTTTATAAAACATGTCTTCAAAATAATCAAAAAATGCTTATAAAAATCGATAATCCTTGCATAATTCAATTCAAGTGAATTATTGAAGGACAACCAACTAAGAAGGTAAAAAATTATATTAATCTTTCACATAAAAAAAAAAAAAACCCAAATTAAAAAAAAATGAATAAAAGTTTATAAATTTTTACTGAAATAAAATTTTCAGTAAATATATATATATTGATATTTTAAAACCATATTTTATAAATCAAATATTGATTTTTACCTTAAAAATTATTATATAAAATTATCAAAAATAGTTTTATTGTAAAAATAACACATAAAAATAATATATAAAAAATGTATAAGATAATAAATAAAAATGTAATAAATAAAGAAGATAACAGAGAAAAACTTTTAAAAATTAAACTTTTTCATATTCAATAGTATTTTCTCAAATTTCTATAATTTTTAATTTCATATTTAAGAAACAAGAATTCCTAAATTTAAAAGAAAATATCAACTGTTCCAAAGAAAATTGGAAATTTTACGTATAAAAAGAATTATAAATGTAAAAGAACTGTTTTATGAGCGTTCACATGTACAAATTTCTTCTATTTTAATCTCTTCATTTACACTAAAATTATTACTCTAAAACTCTTTGAAAATTTGTTAGCATTCAAAATAAGCCCAAAACTGAAATTAAAAATTCCTTTTTTTATGTATTCTCTTTAAAAAATGTAATTATATTTTGGACTATATTATGTTGCGGAAGAACCGCATTCCACCATTTTTTTTCTGACTCTTCTTACTTCGTGTTACTCTAAATCTGTGACGTAGCCAGATTTAATAGACGACAGCCACATTTGAATGATACTCGCTCTGTTTGGTGATCTTGGCGTAATTTGAACTGGTTAAAAACCTCGATTACTGAAGAGTTCCCTCGAATTCATTCTGAAATAAATAATAAATAATTCCGAAAAAAGTACCTTGGCGACTGGTTTTAGTCGCCAAAAAAAAGGACTGCGCCAAGTGGCTCCCCTATACTACACTTTAACCGATACAAAATTAAAAATCTCAGTTGAAACTTTATGTATTTCTTTCAAAAAAATAAGTAAAATATTGAATTGAATTCTTACCTTTGTTTTCATTCGAGATTTATGGTTGAAAATATCTTAAAAATTACTCAATAAACCAAACATAAAGTCTCTAATATAATTTTTAAAAAATAGGCTCCTACAAGATTACATACTACAAAATATTTCATTGAAACAATATTGAAAATAATATAGGTTGTTTTAAACTAATAAACTTCCAAATACTTATTTTATTTTTAAATAAATCTGGCACTCGGTAGCTAATCTTTGGTGTGACGCATACATGAATTTTTCAAAGGGGGGATCGAAGGTCGAAAGTCTATCATATTTTGATTTTATTGATTGTCGGGAACAAAAAACAGAAAAGAAATAAATTATTGAATAAACAATTAGCGGAAGTTAATTAAAAAAAATATTAATATCAAATACTTAAGTAAATTAGCAAAATTATGTATTAAAACTATTTTATGTACTATATGCATAGAACTATAATTAATCTAAACAAAAGTCAAGGGTGATGCGTAAGTATTAGCATCGTCCTATTCTGCTATACGAGGTCTTTTGGCGACGGACTTCGTAATTTTGAGCTATGGTCAAGTGATGAGGATGACACCTGAATTGCCACCCCCTCCCTTTCCTAACTTTCACACCACACCAACGGGAGAATGTTTGAGCCTCGTCATTTTTAACGGGAATCGGTCCCATCTGCACGGCAGGATTTTAATGGTACTAGGCTCGAACTGACGACACTCCGGTCACGAGTCCTGAAAAGCAATGAATTTCTAACTATGGCTATGAAAAGTATTAACACATATAAACCATTAACACGCAAACGTTATAATTTCTTTCATAAGTGTTTACAAAAAAATTTCCCATTTTTCTTTTTCTTCATATTTTTTCCCTCTCAAATCAATGAATTATTAGTATTTAAATACAAAGGCAACATACATAATTTATTACAAGAACAAGACATAAATATCAAATTATAAATAATTATACTTTTTTTTTAGGAATCTAGGGGGAAATAATTATTTATAATCATGAAAAAAGTTCACTTTTTAGTGTAATTGATGCAGAATGTCTAGTCAATGTAAAGATGCAGAATCTAGTCTAGGTGTTTTGATGCGAATTATAATGAAATTAATCAGCGATCATTTACGTAGTATGATTCAAAAATCATTCAATCGAAGTCTGAAAAACTTTAAACATTAAATTTATTGACATAAATAGCTAAATTCGTAAACCTAAGCTTATTTTAATCCAACATTTAGTCGTACAGATATCTTAAGAAAACAGTCATAATAATAATCTCTCAATCTCTCAAATAAGTAATTCATCAGCATTATCATATCCGGCATCCTCGTGGGCCAGTGTCTTCCTTTGAAGTCTCCTCCACAGTGACCTCTCATTCACCTTCGTTTTCCAAGTATTATCATTTATAGTCTTAAAGTCGGATTCCACTGAGTCTGTCCATCTCGGTCTTCCACGCTTCCGAATCCCAGTGACTTTGAACTGTAGTTTCTTTTTGTCGACATTATCAGCTGGCATTCGAATTATATGGGCCATTCAATTCATTCAATTAATTTTTATGTGTCTAATGATGTCAGGTTTCTTATAAAATTTATATAATTCAAAATTACATCTTCTTCTGCTATTATTTTCATTCACACCTCCAAGAATACTTCGAAGTAGTTTTCTCCCAAAGGATGCTATTCGATTTTCTTCAATTTTTGTTATTGCCCAAGTCTCAGATGCGTATGTCAAAACTGGTCTAATAAGAGTTTTGTAAATTAAAAATTTTGTGCTTATTAAAAGAAATTTAGATTTTAAAAACCTCCTCAGTCCATAAAAAGCCTTATTTTCCAGGTTTAATCGATTCTGGATTTCATGAGATATTCTGTTATCAGAGGTAATAATTGATTTTAGGTAGGTAAAATTTTTAACAGTTTCAAATTTATATGAATCTATTAGCTGCCCGACAGACATTGTCCTGTACACACGTCTCAAATCCGAAAATTTTAAGCATTTTTGAATAAGTTGATGAAAATTGATATACTTGATACCGTTTTGATGAAAATTTTTATAAAAAAAGTTATTACAATACCTTACGTCATCACATGCAGTTACCACAATTCGACCTATCTATTGCTTGTGAGTAAGTGTATACTATGAACTAAGTTGAATATAGTAGAAGATATTCTGAACAGAAACTCTTAAACTTGTTTTAACTAAATGATAAAAAAGATAAAACTCGAGCTATTTTCATAACAGGTATATTTTTTTTAATGCACAATAAATAAATTTACCATAATGCCAATTAATGCACAATAATTTTGGTTAATCCTTTATGTGTATAAGCAAACAAATGCGATGGTTTGCCAGCCCTCGGATACGCAACATATAATTGGCTGTGCGCAAAACAAAATTTTCTCCTCTTATTTCTTTCATTTTCTTTCTCCTCTTATTTCAACACACAGGGGTAAAACAACTATGCTTTTTCAGGTTTTTTTAATTAATATTTTTTTAACCAATTGCTATGTCGGACCGAATTGTGAATCTAAACCATTCTTGAATCCACTTGAACCCACACAAAAAATGTCATCAAAATCGGTCCAGTCGTTTAGGAGGAGTTCAGTCAAATACACACATACGCACAGAAGAATTATATATATAAAGATATAAAGATTTCAAGAAAAGCATTTGGGATTCTGCAGATCACCTGCATTTATATATTAAGGTTGTGGTTCCTAAACTGTAGTCCGCGGACCCCAAAGGTCCACGGAGTTTCTCATGTAACGTTGAAATTTCAATGTACAGACTGTGAAAGGTCTTGTGGAAAAATTGAAAGACGTGCCACACTAGACTGGATCTCTAAATTACCCCCAATAAAAAAAAACTCCACTAAAACTTGTATTTTGATCAAGAATTTTAAATTGGATAGAGATGTTCAAAATCATGGGGGTCCGCGATGTCACGCTGACGCATAAAGGGGGACTGCGGTGGTCTAAAGTTTAAGAAACGCTGTATTAAGGGAAGAGCTGATGCCATAGTGAGAAGAGACTATTTATATGCTTTAATGCTTTATGCAAATTAGATACGGTACGTTCCATAGCGGTATGATTAAATAGCATTCCAATCTACTTATAGTTCACTTCACGGAAATTCCAGGTGAGATAGAAAAATGAGGCGAAAACAGGTTGAAGTCTTATTTCCAACAAATTTCATATGTCTTATTCTAAATTTATTATTTGTTTTATCTGTATTATTATTACCCAATTTCGATAGGTGATTCTACTCACATATTTCGAAATAATCAAATACTCTACCAAATTTTCCTACATTGCATTTATTCACAGCTGATTTATTGTACAACACGTTATTTCATGCTGTATTTTGTAACGGACTAATTAATAGTTAAAGATGTACAGTCAACTCTCGCTAATTCAAACATTCGATAATACGAGTCTCTCGCTAATTCGAAGTATATGCTCAGCCCCTAGAAAAACTAAAACAAAACGTTTTGGGACACCCAAAATTTCGAATTGAAATCTGTGGCTGACCAGATTACAACACGCGATAATTCAAAGTTATCTTATAAAACTCTCGACAATTCGAACATTCACTATCATGTAGAATCCTGTAGCAAACAGGCTAGAGCTTACATGTTTTGCATTGTGTATTGTCTCATTGTATCTCCCCTGTAATGTAGCCCCTTTGATGACCATCTGTCTCCTACCACTTCTTTGTGATTCCAAGCTCCCCTGGCGAAAAGACACTTTTATTGCTTTCCTTTTTCAAGTGGACAGTAGACCGACCGCACATGTTGTCAGCCGTCCATATCTATCGTTTAACACTTGACCTTGCAACACACGTGCTCAGAAAGGATGCTCTGCTATTGTAAAGAAGGGGTACTTAGAGCTGTGTATTTTGCGGCTGATTAACATAACAATTTATGGCTCATCTATGTGGTTTATAGCACGTAGCACCAAATAAAGCAGAGGCTGAACTGGACCCTGCCTTGAAGAACCAATGGTGCTTGGGACAGTGTCTGAGGAAGCCTTGTGTGAAACGATTTAATTTCCAACGAAGAATGGTGTGGCGGTATCTACATAAGCCAGTAACAGCCTCCGGACAGGAGTGATCACTTTTGTCTAGTGGTATGTTACGTGCTTACGAATCAGAAGGTAACGAGTTCTAATCTCCAACGAACCTTCCCCCCAACAATGGAAAGGATTTGGAGGGGTGAGAAAGAGTCCTGTTCGAGAGATTAAGAAAGACGAAGTGGAAAGTGAAATGAGAGGAGCGATGTAGGAGAGCGATAAGAAAAGAACAGGTCGAATTTTGGCGGACTGATTAAGCGAGAAGAGCATACCCAACGTCTATACAATAAAGTATATCCCGTAGCTGAGAGAGAGAGTGTGTGAAATTATGAATACCTCTTGTGTTAATTTTAGATTTTAAATTAAAAATATCATTTTACTAAATTTGTGGTAATTCACGTTCGCTACCTGTTCATTTCGATAAACCTTGGGTCACTACTTTGCACACCACCTCAGTGTCGGTTGACTTATCACACAAAGGGAAACGTCACGTTTTCTTTTAAAAAGTACAAATGCTTAACAATATCTGAAGAGCAAAAGGTGTTAGAATCAGTAGGAAAAAAGTGAGAGGAAGGTCAATGTAGCCAAAGCATTTGATATCCCACTGAGCTCGCTCTCCACTATTCTGAAGAATAAAGAGAAAATTGTTAGTGCATCTTCAAGTAGAGGGAAAAAACGAGTAAGTAAAGGTAATTTTCCACGTCTTGAACAGTGTTTAGTTAAATGGATCAGACAGTGTCGAGGACAAAATATTCCGATGGGTGGCTTTTTCAATTCCTCTACAGTTAGTTCACTCTCTCCCTAAATACATATATACACTGCTGGCCACCGTAAATGCAACACCCTGAAGGAGGAATGCAAATAACATGAAATTTACAACATGCATTAGCGGAGATGAGATATGCAAATGATTAAAAAATCAGCGCAGACACACATCACGCGCGACTGTGGCGCCACCTCAAAGCGCTTTTTAAGGCTTGGAGATTTTGAAGATTTCAAGCACGGCAATTGTGTTTTTCTTGTGGTTTTTCAAAAAACGATCATTTAAGTCTCGTAGAAAACAGTGATCAGCTTTTGATCAAGTATCCGAGTTCGACAGAAGAAGGATAGTGGCCTACCGAGATTGTGGATTATCTTTCAGGGAAATCGGTAGTCGTGGTGGACGAAACCAAACAACTAATGCGCATATGTGACCGCTGGATGCAGGAAGGTACGACGGACCGACGTGGTCGATTGCATCCATCTCAGTGCACCACTTCACGTGAAGACAGGCAAATTGTGTGCATGACAGTGATGGATTGCTCAGTCACATCACGAACCATAGCACAGCACATTGATTCTGTAACGCATCATTCAGTGTCTGCGCGTACCATTCGACG
Organism: Trichonephila inaurata madagascariensis; assembly: GCA_019973955.1. Taxonomy (NCBI): domain Eukaryota; kingdom Metazoa; phylum Arthropoda; class Arachnida; order Araneae; family Nephilidae; genus Trichonephila; species Trichonephila inaurata. The sequence goes on from BMAV01018189.1 coordinate 194,586, forward strand.
CCATTTACAGCAGAGTGGTCTGTCCGTAAGACGTCCATTGCTTGGTCTACCCTTGATGCAGAACCACAGACGTCTCCGCCATCAATGGTGCGATGAAAGAAGGATGTGGGTGGCAGAATCGAATGAAGTTGTCTTTACTGACGTCATGCATCTGTCTGCAACACCACGGTGGTCGGATTCGAGTTTGGAGACATCGTGGTGAGAGGATGCTGAACAGTTGTGATATGTACCGCCACACTGGTCCTGCACCGGGTATTATGTTATGGGGCGGTTTTGGATATCACTCTCGCACTCCTCTAGTACGCATTGCCGGTACTTTAGACAGCCAGCGCTACATCTCCGAGGTGTTGGAGCAGTTGTCCTTCCTTACCTTCAGGGCTTGGCCACAGCCATATTTCAACAAGATAATGCGCGACCACCCGTGGCACGCATTGTCCAAAGGTTCTTCGTCAATCACCAGATTGAATTGAAATGAATAAATAGTAACAAACGAAAAATAGTCCAACACCATACACAGAAAAGATAATTCTTCTTTGTGCCCTGTAGCGCAATGGATAGTGCGTTGGATTTCTAATCTAAAGGTCGTAGGTTTGAATCGCACCTGAGATGGCTTACTTCTGAGAATGTAATTTATTTTTTACTATACTATTTTATTAGGATAATTAAATTTAATGAATGAATAAATAAAAACAAATACAAAATAGTCCAACACCATAGATAGAAAGGAAAATGGAAAATTGCTTTCTATTTTACCACTTAATATTGTGATTCTGTCATATGTATGTACATAGTTATATTAGTTGTAACTATTTAATAAAAAGTAACTAAAATCAAAAAAAATTCTCTTTTGACCTAAGTAGGAATAGGCTCATTTTTTTTATATTACTTGTTATTGAAAGAAAAGACTAAAGCATTTACCAAGGAATCAGGAATCGAAATTTCTGCTAGCATGGGATAGCTTACAAACTTTAAGAAAAGGAATGGGTTAGAGTCTTTAAAAAATTGTGCAGGTAAAGCTCGAATGTCGACATTAATGTTTGTTCTAAGTGGCAGAACTCGCTTTCAGATTTAATGAAAGAGTACGATCCACGCAACATTTTCAACGCGCTTGAAACTGAACTCTTTTTCAAGTGTATGCCAGAAAAAACATTTACATTCAAAGAAGAAAAAATCTTATGGAGGAAAACGTAGCAAGGAGAGGTTAACTATTTTACTGGCTGTAAACATGAACGGCTCAGAAAATATTACTTCTCTCATTCTAGGAAAACTGCAAAACTTCGGTGTTTCAAGGACATAGGCTCGTTCTCTGCCACATACCACTCAAACAAAAAAGCATGGATAACTTCAGAGCTCTTTAATGATTGATTGGATTCATTGAACACAGATATGAAAAGCCAGAAACGGCGTATTCTCTCATTTTTAGGCGTGCTGTGTACAAATACCACACCACCTTTATTAAATGTGAGAGGGGGGCGCGAGTGTATTGAAAACTCGAAAAGAAAAGATTATTTAAAAAAATTAAACACAAAATACATACTAATATAATAAAGTAGAATACACATTTATACTGAAATATTACACTTACAAATGTATCAGTGATACATAATGTATTTTATAATTAATTTAACAATACTAACTTAAGAACAAATTTAATAACTACCAGTGACCCTATGGGATTGTCATGTATAAAATTACATGCAAAAATTAACACTTACCTTAATAATTTTTTTGTATGGTTTATAATTAATCCCTTAACTTCCGATTAAAAGTTACGCGATTCACTTCCCAATGCCAACCGTTTTCCACGTAGGCGCGCGTGAAATCTATGGGGGGGGGGGAGAAAAAAAGAAGCAAATAATCTGAAATAAGAGTAAATCCTTCGCAAGCACTATCAAGGTCCTTTTATAGCATTCCAAAGCCTTTGGAGTAATTTTATGGATAGAAGTGCACAGAAAAAATCGTACTTCGGAACGACGGACATATATATGTCCAGAGAAATTAACGCTTTGGATGAGAGAGACACTTATATACGCCGGTGGCAAGAGGTTAAAATCGTATTGTAGTTTTAGCATCAAAGTATAGTATTATTGAATTCAATACATTGTTACTGTATAAGAGGGGCGCGATGAAAAATATATGATTGAAAATTGGGTCATGAATATTGAAACTTTGAGAAACACTGCTTTAAGGTGTTCGATTACGTTGAGACATAGCCATCCTGTGATGACTATGTCTGGGGTGATTCGCGTAAGCTAGAGATGTGGGATTATCTAAATGATGAGACATTATGTAATTCTTAACACAACTTTTATTAAGAATAACTTAAATTAATTAATTCTAAATAACAACTTTCTTAAAGTGAAAATGAGCCAACAATTAAACCTTATTTTCAAGTCAAATCGCACAACTAGAACACTTATCTTAATTATATTTAATTAACTGTCTAATCTAACTTCCTATACAAAATATTACCTTTTATAGAGTCACCTTCCTTCCTAGGTTGAAGTAATTCCTATTATGTTAATTGTAGGAGAGATTACACAAGCTTTCTTAATCCTTATTATTAATGGCGATGAGCGTATCCTTCTTCCAGAGCTGTAGGACGTCTAACCTTTATTCCTAACAATTCCGCACTAAGTTATCTCTAGGCTTGCCGTTCTATCTCACCAAACTTTCTATCCTTTTAAAGTATATCTCATTTGCATATTCGATCCGTTTCTCTTCTTGGTATTGGGTTGGAAAGGTTTTGCCATTAATCGTGGCCGTCAAAGAACTTAGGAGTTATGTTAGAAGAAGAACGCGAGAGACGTCACAACGTTCGGAACCGTGATTTTCTAATAGCGTATAAATGGATAATATTTATGCTATTTAGTGTCACTTATATTAGAAAATGTATATAAAATTGTTTTAAGAATAGTATTACAATAAAAAATTATTTAAGTACAATATTTTGACAAAAAAATGAACACAGAATGACCCATTTTCAAAATATTCTCCTTTTGTGAAAAATGCTTCTATTATAATAATATTTCGCCTGTATATCGCTCAGACCTCTCTACAGAGGCTCAACTAGAATTTTTGAAACATATAACTTAGAAGTGGGTTTATCCATGTTTTACGACAACAGAGGGG